>APFE030069326.1:66929-77655 GCA_000404065.3 Pinus taeda | reverse complement strand
TTGTTCTCCTCTTTCTTCAATTGTTGCTTCTCACCATCAATATTGAGTTCCTCTCCTGAAAATAAAAGAAGATACAATGCAGAGTATAAGACATGAAAGAGGATAAATACTTGAATATAAAATAAGTAGACTATAAAATATTTATATGACATATACCTCAACATTCGATAGTGGGCACTATGTGGCTAGATGACCTATATAAACAAAGCAAATAAAATGTCACCATAGAAAATGGAATTGGAGGGGGATTCATCATGCATGCTAGGATTTTTTGTGTGTGCACACGTCATATTGCTCACTCCTAATTGTATAAAAAACAAAGAGTATGCACAATGACATGTAGTGACATGTGGGTGTCTATTTGACTCAATGATATGCTTGGTTTTTAAACCAATTCCAATAATACCACAGTGAAATTAAGAGAGACAAGGACACAAGAAGGACTATCAATAAATGAAATAAGAGACTTTAGAATGCAACTCAATTGTACCTGAATGTAATGATAAGTATTTGCATCTTCTTGGTCACCGATGAGCATCAAATCACATTGTGAAAAATTCCTTGCATTATGATAATTTGGTTGCACCTGCACTAATCCTCTGTAGCAGTCCCTTGACTTGCCTATATATATAATTTTAGAAGCGATCCTACTCCTGCAATTCTTCCCTATATGGATCATCTTTGTCCCCCCATATTGATAGTTAGTTTTCAAGGAAACATAATAGAACTATCCAATTGCATCATCGCCTTTCAAAAAAATGCTTGAGTATTTCCAAGTGACTGTTGAACCAGTCTCTACTCAGGTCCATGAAATCCTTGATTTGTCTCCATCGCAAAAACCTATTTTCATAATAAAACTATAAATCCCATATATGCATTCCTTGTCCCCGACATACCAATTCTTTGTAGTGGAATACTTTATCATTGCTGCCTTTGTGTAATAGAGATCCACTACTGTGGCATGGATATGATTGGTGTCATAAAATGGTATAGTTCATCCTTCAACATATGTCACAAAACTCCTCTCGCCTCACAGAAGTGGATACTTCCATGGGTGACAAAGTGTGCTTGGAAAATTAATAGAAGGAGTTGTCACTAAAAAAATAAAATTACAATGTAGTATAACAGTTATCAGTAGGAGCAACAAACCTACCGAGCTACTTCCTAACCAAATAAAGATACTCCTGAAGTATCTTTTATAACAAACGAAAGATAACCTCAACTACCTATAGAGTCTACCTATGCATGGTAGCAATGAAAACACTGTCGAAAACAACATTTACAACACCGTTGGTCAATCTCTTCTTCTAGTCAAGGGCATGCCAAACTTTTGAAAAGTATCAAGCAGGCCAGGGCCCACCTCATCCAAGCTCCTCTTCTTCTCCTACTCTCTTTGTTTAGCTTCAAAATAATACCGAAGGTCTTCAAAATTAATTGGTGGGTAAAAGTTATCAAACCATTGAGTTCTTCCATTTTTAATCATTGTTTGTAAGAATTGAATATAAATTGCAAAAGTCGTTTAAGTTCCTTCTTTTTAGATGAAATTAACCTAAGCTTTAGATATTTGTAAGATTTAATGGATCTAAGTATGTTCTACTTAAAAAATAGTAACATGGTTTAAAACTATAGGCATTGAGATCAAAATCTAAGGATGAAACATAAAAGATTTTATGTTCATGATTACAAGAAATTTGAATTTCATGTAACAAATTTTGAGGAAGGTCTAGCATTTGCATCCTACCAAAAAATTTTCTTCCATGACTTGATCCCTTTTAATTTGGGCATGGTAGAGTCCATTACACAAACAATCAACCACTAAAAAACAGGTGAAAAGAAAAAATAAAATTTCATGCATTCTGCCAAGAAAAGTTAGGGAAGGAGCAACTGATCTGCACAATAAAGACATTTGCAAAATGCTTACTTGTATTGTCTTTTGATTGAATTGTTAGCTGCCAACCAAGATCTGCATTATCATCATTAAACCCTGTTGTACAATAAGGATATTGAAATTCTTACTTGTGCATTGTCTATCATATCATTAAACCTTTTACAATTCGGGACATGCAAAATGCTTCTTGTGCATTTGTATTTTGAGATGATTATTGGTCGTTAATCAAAGTTAATATCATACTATTTTAACTCTCACTCTTAGATAAATTTATGATTATCATATAAACCCTCAAATTATTTACCCATAAGATACCAAAATCCTCTTTAGTAAAAAGGAAGAACAAAGTCCAAATTCATACCCATGTACAAATTACCAAAATATCATAATCATTAAACCCTAACTCTAGATAAAATTTATGCTTTGATCATGTAAACCCTCAAAATTATTTACCCATAAGAAAAAAAATCCTCTTTAATAAAAAGGAAGAACAGAGTCCAAATTCATACCCATGTACAAATTACCAAAATATCCACACCCATGACCTTGCCTTTATCATAATCATTAAACCCTCAACTCTAGATAAAATTTATGCTTTGATCATATAAACCCTCGAAATTATTTACCCATACAAACAAAAATCCTCTTTAGTAAAAAGGAAGAACATAGTCCAAATTCATACCCATGTACAAATTACCAAAATAGCCACTCCCAATGACCTTGCCCTTCCTCCGTCCCTCAACTCTAGATGAAATTTATGCTTTAATCATATAAACCCTCAAAATTATTTACCCATACAAACAAAAATCCTCTTCAATAAAAAGGAATAACATAGTCCAAATTCATACCCATGTAAAAATTACCAAAATATCCATGCCCAGTGACCTTTCCCTTCCTCCATCTCCATCTAATCGTTGATGCTCTTGTAAGGTGTTTCCCATGCAAACTCCATCTAGGGTTTGAATCCCATGAAATCAATAGATCGCGTTGATGGTCTTCCTTCTTGAATTTCCAAGCAGATATAGACAAGGCAGAGAAAAATACAGTGCTACAATGTGATGTTGTAATTTGTGAATATTTCGTTTGAACTCAACATTAACATTTGGAAATGAAAAAAGAAAGGAATTATTATGATTATTAAAATAATATATAAATTGTAATTGGGTTAATAATTTATTTTAATAGAATTTGTTATTTTTTTCCTAAGACACTAAATTAAAAAGAATAATAAGAAGTTTAAAAATTTCATATCTGGGCATGAGTGTAAATATTTAAAATGGACCTCAATTAAACAATAAAAAGTTAAATAATAAAAATATGAAAATTTAACTTTTTCTTTTTGGTTTTGTTATTAACTTGCGTTAGGATTTGTTACAATACCATGGGCCAATACCATGGCTTATCAGTACTACAAGTCCAAAAACATAACTTATTTCACAACTAAAATATTTTACAACAATATGACAAGATTCTTAACTATGGATATTCACTCCCACATTACGGTAGATATTATTAACTTGTAAAAATTAGCCTTTGTTATTAACTTGCGAATAGGCTTTGTTACAATACCATGGGCCAATACCATGGCTTATTAGTACTACAAGTCCAAAAACATAACTTATTTCACAACTAAAATATTTAACAACAATATGACAAGATTCTTAACTATGGATATTCACTCCCACATTACGTTAGATATTACTAACTTGTAAAAATTAGCCTTTGTTACAATACCATGGGTCAATACCATGGATCATCAATACCAGATGCCCAAAAAACATAAATTATTTCACAATCAATTATTTTATAACAATATGACAAGATTGTGAACCATGGATATTCACCCTCACTTCACCATGGATATTAACTTGTAAATTAGCTTTGCTACAATACCATGGCTTATCAATACCACATGTCAAAAAACCATAACCTATTTCATAGTAAAAATATTTTATTTTAATTTAATTTTACAACATTTTTTTAATTGAATGTAAAAGGGAAAATGTTACAATTTGAGATATATCTAAACCCTCTATCCTCACTACTACTAAAAATATTCCCATAAAATTTTATTTAAGGTTTTAATAAAATTAAGGTAAGATGGATCTATTCCGGTTCTTTATATGAGAGCAAGAAAATTGACTCATTATAATAGATTAAATCTAGTGCATGATTTTTTAAAGTTTTTCAATATTTTATTTTCTTTGACATGATTGATCCAAAATATAGGTTTAATATTTTGCAACCAATACCATGGGCCAATACCATGGCTTATCAATACTACAAGTCCAAAAACCATAACTTATTTCACAACTAAAATATTTTACAACAATATGACAAGATTCTTAACTGTGGATATTCACCCCCACGGTATCAACTTGTAAAAAATAGCCTTTGTTACAATACCATGGGTCAATACCATGGATTATCAATACCACATGCCCAAAAAACATAAATTGTTTCTCAATCAAAACATTTTATAACAATACCACATGCCCAAAACACATAAATTATTTCACAATCAAATATTTTATAACAATATGACAAGATTGTTAACCATGGATATTCACCCTTCCTTTACCATGGATATTAACTTGTAAATCTACTTTGTTATAATACCATGGTCCAATACCATGGCTTATCAATACCACATTCCAAAAAACCATAACTTATTTCATAGTAAAAATATTTTAATTTAATTTAATTTTACAAAAAAAAATTAATTGAATCTAAAAGGGAAAAAGTTACAATTTGAGATATATCTAAACCCTCTATCCTCGTAACTACTAACATATTCCGATAGAAATTAAAATAAGGTTTTAATAAAATTAAGCTAAGATGGATCTATGCCAGTTCTTTATATATATATATAAAGAACTGGTATAGATCCATCATAGCTAAGGATCCAAGGGATGAGAGCAAGAAAATTGACTAATTATAATATATTAAATATAATGCATGGTTATTTTATTTTATTTGACATGATTGATCCAAAATATAGGTTTAATATTTTACAACCAATTGAGTTTTTCTAATTTAGATAATTTCTTAAACACAATACAATGTGATCAAATTTAAGAGAGAGTTGGGGAGGGGGTGGAGAGAGGGAGCAAGACGGTGAAACATTGGAGGATAGAGAGAGAGAAAGAGAGAGTGATGGGGGGGGCGAGAGAGAGTGAGCTAGGAGAGAGGGAGCGAGAGGAAGGAAGAGAGAGGAGAGAGAGAGAGATGGAGAGAGAGTGAGGGAGAGAGGAGAGGAGGGAAGAGAAAGAAGAGGAGAGGATAGAGATAGGGAGAGAAGGGGAAGGAAGAGAGATGGAGACATAGATATGTAGAAGGACAAGGAGGGGGGAGAGATAGTGATAGAGTTGGACGGAAGAGAGAGAGAGAGAGGGAGATTGAGTTAGGGGGAAGAGATAGAGGGAGGTGGGATATAAGGGATAGAGGGGAAGGAAAATAGAGATGAGGAGAGAGAGAGATGGAATTGGAGGGGGTAGGAGAGGGAGGGAACAAGAAAAACATAGAGGGAGAAAGATGGAGAGAGAGTGGGGGTGACAAGGGAGTCATGGAGAGAGAATGAGGGAGAGAGGAGAGTGGGAGGGAATAGAGAGAAGGATATAGATAGAGAGGGAGAGAAGGGGAAGAGAGAGATAGACAGAGAAGGGGAAGAGAGGGAGAGAGAGTGTGTGTAGGTTTGTGGGGTGACATAGAGAGAGGGAATAACAAAGAGACACAAATACAAATATAGATATTATATAGTATTATATAACCAACCTAGATCCATATTAACCCTATAACTATCAAGTGCTGAGAGGGATCCAATCTCTCGAGGTGAAAACATTTCCTTAAGTTTTTCACTAGAAAAAAAAGTTTGCACCTCGAGAGATTAGACCCCTCTCAACGCTTGATAGATCCGCGGTTAAGATGGATGTAGGTTGGTTAATATCAAATTAAAGTAGTTTTTATTTGATATTATAGTCTTAAAAATTAAAATTTCCCTCTAAATTAATTTCAAATTAGAACTAGATCCAATTAGCTTCAATGAATAGATTTTTAAAAAATACATAAATTTTTTTTTTTATTATAAAAAATATTTTTAAAATTACAAATTATTAGAGATACACAGTGCAAAGTTGGCTCACCTATACACCATGTGAGGATGAAGAAGTGTTTAAGGAAGGATAACCTTTCAACCAATATTTAGCAACCTTTCAATCCCCTATCATTTGTAAGTTTAGATTGATTGACACAATTAAGATGACTAACATAAAACCTGATTCATATTATCGTAGTACTTGTTAGGTAGTTGTATTTTTGTTCTTAGACTAAATTAGTCATTCATGCTAGTCATTTTTAGTTCTATTACTTATTAGCTAGTCATGTATTTTAACCCGTGACTAAATCAGTGATTTATTAGTGATTCATGTTAGTTGTTTTTAGTTCGGTTGCTTAAGATTGCTCATTTTTGGTAGTATTTCACTTAGAAAAGCTGTGGTGACTAACATTTTTAGTCACCTAGTCACTCATTGCTCATTTTTTACTAGTGATAGGGCCCTACTATTTCTATGTAATTAATGGTAATGTTAAATTTTAAAGTAAAAATGATATCATCCTTTATCTTTCATTTTTATTCTTTTACTTAAATTTTAACATTTCCATTAATTGACTCAGGATGTTTGAGAATAGTTTTGACCCCATTGGATTTTATGTGGAGAAAGTAGAATTTTATATCCCACTCAAAATCCATTAGACTTAACAATTTCCAGGATTTCAGAATTGGGGGGATTGCAATGTTTCCATTGGATTCTATCGTGTAAAAGGGTCTAGAATTAGCATTTAGTGAAGACCCCGGAGCCTAGAAGAACCCATTTTGAGGGTGGGCATGTCCCCCTCAATTTTTTCTAATAACCCTTGAAATTTAAAAAAATATATATATATATATATATATATATATATATATATATTATTATATATATATATATATTATATATATATATATATATATATATATATATATATAACAAAAAAATTAAAATTAAAACTAAAAAGAAAAATACATAACAAATATCAAAATCTAAACTAATTTGTAATCTCTAACTCACTCATTAATTTACCAAGCTTACCTATACTTGGGCTTACCACGTAGCGGTATCTCACTAACCAGTTAATTTTTGCCTCTCCTCCTCGTGACACTCCTTCAATGTTCATTATACATTTTTTATTTTTAGTTTTAACTTTTAAGTCTTGAATCTAGACATGGATGACCTAAGACTAATTCTTTGACTCAACACTCTTTATTATTTTTGAGTTCAAGTTATATCAATTTACTATATTTCGAGTCTTCATACTTCAATATCTACTATAGTCTATTTCGTTTAGTACTAATTAGAGTCTAGAATGATGAATGATGAATTTAAATTTTAAATCAATTTAGAATCTAAAATGTTGAATTTAATTTTTAAATCAGTGTAGATTCATGAATGATGAGTGTGAATTAATCTACTTAACTATTAAATCTTGTGATGTATGGATGAATGATGTATGTACTATTATGAACGATGAGTTTAGATTAGTGCATCATATAACTTAATTCAATTATGTATGGATCAATGCATTTATTCTTTCATTATAGACACACACACACCTCGACATCCACCTGTCCCCTCTAAATTTCCCTAAAATTTGAGGGTACTCCCACATGTCCTCCTTGTACCAATCTTCCCTCATCCCAGAGTCTTGGTGGAATATTGGCAAATTCAATATAGCATATTCTAACTAATAGATGACATATTTTTTTTTTTTTTTTTTTTTTTTTTTTTGGGGGGGGGGCATTTTTTCCAATCAATTTTAACCAAAATTCATTAAAGATTTTTCTGTATAATTTGAGTGTGGCAGGGTTTTTTTTGGATGTTGAATCTATTTAAGCATTCAAAAATGTATTTTAAACAACAAAAACTCATTATCTCAATTGAAATTGTATATCTAGATTCTAGTGAAAAAACCATTTTTTCTATTAGTTAGATTATGTCATTCAATATCACCGATGCCCTGAAACTTAATGGTATAGACCACACTGCTATGGTGTTGTGTATTTAACAATAATAAATAGTAAGTAGGCTCAAGGATTAGGCTCCCCCTTCATCTGTAGAGTCTCGACTCTTTCTAAGTCATAAGTTCATGGTATATCTAGCTTGCAAGGTGTTGGATATACTATTGGTGTTATAGTGGCAGCCATTAGGTTTTATCTATTGGACATTGGATAAATCAGTGCTCCCCGTGAATTTTGTGACATGTTCTTAACTGCATCTCATGGATCCATTAACTATGGCGATGCGTCCATTTACTAACACTTGATGGTTTTGGTGTAATGTAAATCGTGATTCCAACAAGTGGCATCAGAGCTGAAGGTCTCAACCTTGAATCACACTCGGCTCGCGCTAGGGGGGAGATCATTGGACATTGGATAAACTGGTGCTCCATATGTGTTTCATGACATCTTCTTAACCACATCTCATGGATCCGTTAACTATGGTGATGCATCAACTTACTAACGCTTGTGGCTTTTGGTGTAATGGAAATCATGATTCCAACATGATTTTAGGCCTCGCCTAGATTACTCCAATGAGTTATCGATTCACCATGGTTAAAAAATAATTATGCTAAATAATTATGCCTATAGACATGTCTATTTTGAAATAGAGCTTCCATAATTTTAATTTAATTATCAATAATTATAGGTCGATTGCAAGGATTTGACTTTCATAGAATATTCTTATAAGTATACATAATTCAAAGCTGAAATCTATTTCCATAGTAGTTATGCCTTTTTCCCCTTAACTTAATTCATTAATTAAAAAAAATGCCACATGAACAAGTGTCATATGAAATGAGTTATGGTTTTTGGGCATGTGGTATTGATAAGTCATGGTATTGTCCCATGGTATTGTAACAAAGCCTATTTATAGATTAAGAATCTCCATAATGAAGAGGGGGTGAATCTCCATAATTAAGAATCTTGTTACATGTTTTTACAAAATGCATACATGTTTAACTTATAAATTAAATTGATGGTAAATGCTAAGCAACAAAACACTTACTTCATCATACATGTCAAGTTGCCTAAAATAAAACATAAAAATTAACTAAATCATAACTTTATCTAAAATAATTTTATTTCTCTTTATCATTAATAATAATGATAATAATAATTTTAAATGAAGTTGTAATATAGTTAATTCTTATGATTTTTTTAATTTTAGCAATGTGAGATGTATGATTAAGAAAGTGTTTAAATTCATATGTTATGGATTACCAACCATTTAATTTATACGATTATGGTAATGATTGAATTAAAAGGGCATGGTTAAGATGGTGATCATATCGGTGTATGAGATTCCTTACTTTGTGGGATATCGGATTGGCAATTTCATTGTTGAAGTTTACAAAAATGTATGTACTTTTCTCATTCAATGTAACATTATTATTTGTTTAAGTAAAATCAATGTAATGCAAGGCTAAAACAAAAATATTAATCCTAAATTAAAGTACATAGAACTAAAAATTCATAGGTTGAAAAAATTCAAGTCCCTTGAGGTGCAAACCTCTTTTTTGAATTCAAAAGCTTCAAGGATTTGATCCTCTTTGGTATATACAGAGTTAAAATTCAAATCCCTTGAGCTTGAGGGATTTAACCCCTGATTTTACATTCTAAATCTAGATTTAAGACAGATATATGTTGGTATAAGTTTGAAAACTATCTATGTTTAAATTTTAAATGGGCATCTACACATTGACCATCATCACGATGAGCCAAACATCTCCCTTGGAAATGAACCCAAGTGGATGTGAGAATAAATTGTTCTCCCAACCAATCGTGCAATGTACAAATTGTTAATACTAAATTATGCTGCAAGAAGTAGGCCATATGTTTAGTAACTCTATCTCTTACTTGGAAGCTCATCATTAGTACTTACCTTTGTTAGGATTATAGTTTTCCATTCAATTCAAACTTTATATTATTTTTTTTTTTTTTATTACTTTTAGTTTTTTGAAGAATTATCTATTAATGATAAAAATTTTATATATATATATATATATATATATATAATATATATATATATATATATATATTATATATTATATATACTATATATATAATTTAATATATATATCTATCTAAATGGATCCATATTATAAGTTATATATATCTATATAGAATATATAATTTCAATATGGATCATTATATATATACTTAATGATTAATCTATATATGTCCATTTCTTCAATTCATAAGTGGCATGGCTTGACTCACTTATCCCACATTTCTTTTTCATATCTATTATGATTTTAAAATAATTTAAAAATAAAAATGGTTAATGGGTTAGCTTAAGTACTTGAATGTTGTGAATTACTAGAAGGAGACCAGTAGGTTTCTTTTGATTGACTGCCTTACTCGATATCATGGTTAGATTAAGTTACCAAAAATATCCCTATTCAGTTTACCCTAGGATTCATCCTTAATATAAGGGGAAGTTCCTGAAGGGTTTCTTGGAATATTTATTCCATCCAAAAAAAAATGTAAACATTTGTGTTTCCCTAATTCACTATATATGACATTGTTACATTGCACTACTAAGCTAGATTTTCCACCATTGGCACTACTACCTTGACCTCAAAGTAGACCTTTCCTCATCCTCTCTACCTCCTTGAAGCTCCCAATGTCTCATTCCTACTTTCATGAACACCTTTTTGTTTTCCTCCACCTAATACCACAATCTAACATTATACAATCCTAAAACGACATAATCCATTAGGCTAAGTGACATGAGATTAAACAAC
>APFE030069326.1:0-53272 GCA_000404065.3 Pinus taeda | reverse complement strand
TGTATAATGAATTATTCAAAGAAATAATGACAGCGCGAGGCCTTGACTCATACACAGCGTGTCGCCTCCACAAGTTTGGTTGGCCTAATAATACATCACAAACATCCAGAGGTGTAACATCACACAATACCTCGTCGGTGAATGGTTTGATGCTGTAGGGAAGGCGGCACTGCTGGCGAACTTTGAGATCTCGTCCTTCATGAAGCCACCCGATACTGTATGGATGTGGGTGTGGTGTAGTCGGTAGGCCCAACCGCTTCACGACCTCTGCTGAAATCAGGTTCTTTTGGCTGCCACTGTCAACAATGAATTGTAGTGGCGAACCCTTCACCCCCATCTGTGAGTGGAAAAGACGTTCCCCCTCCTCTGGCTCTTCGGGCTCATTCTTCTGGATCTTGGCAGTGGCAACAGTGGCGTTGGGATCCGCATCAATGATCTGCTTCCCTTTGCCATTCCCCTTGTCGGGTTCTCGCTCAAGGTCGGAACATGTATCTGATTTGGAAGCCTTCAACTCGGCCACCAATGACTGCTTGGTCCGACACTCACTTGTGCTATGAGTGGGACTCTTGTGGAACTCACACCACTTTCCTGTGTCCTTCTTCGGCTTCATTGTGTTGTTCTTTTCTTGCGGCTTTGACGGGTTGTCTTGGGTCACCCCGCCTTGGCTTTGTCCTTTGGGATTCGGATTTGCAGATCCAAAGTCTCGCTTCTTCTGTTTGAACTTCTGCTCGATTTTGACAACATATCGGTATGCTGTGCCGAGTGAGGAGATGTCCAAGAACTCCATCTCTTCCTGGATGTATCTATGTAGGCAACTGCGGTATTTGAGTACTAGATGCAGCTCAGAATCTTTGATCCCAACTGTGTGCGAAGGGTGTGAAAGATGTTTGTGAACTCAGGCACATCTTGGTCCCGTCCCTGCCGCAGCGTGGTCCATCTGATGTATTTGTCCTCATAGCTTTTGACAGGGTAGTACTGCTCCTTGATGGCAATCCGAAAGTCATTCCAAGTGGGTGCGGCTGAAAATAGTGAGCCTGTACTTTCATCCTTCTGCTCGCAGTAGGTTTCCCACCAGTCCTTGACGTGGGGGGCTGCTTTGAGAAGAGCGAAAACAATCTTTTCCCGACTTGAACATTCATGAACAGAGAAATACCCATCTAGCAGATTTAACCATTTATCTACGGCATCTGCGTCTATCTTACCCTCGAAGATGGGGATTTCAAATTAACTTGTACCTTAAAGGGTGTGGCGTTTCCAGAGTCACTGCTGGAAGCTGATGCGTCACCTCTAGGTAGCCGCTAAAGAATCTGCTTAAAACTGTCCATCATCGCGTTCCGTTGTCGCTCGAGGGCTTCTTCGAGCAAGATTTTGATGGGATCTCCTGCCCCCTCGTCTTTCTTCTCATCCGCCATGGAGGCCGTCGCGATTTGCGAGGCTGGTCTTGCAAAGGTTCGACCAGTTCAAGCCCTAACTCCTTATATCCTGACCTCGTCGGGGACATGCAAAGAAAAACCAAGAAAAGCAGACCGCTCTGATACCACTGATCCGGATTTAAACAGGAACGCAATAGATTACAGAGATAACCATAAAAAAAGAGATGCAGCGGAAATAATACTTCATTTCATTAATGGAAAATACGAAATATGCTTACAACCAGAAATGGAAATAAACCAGCTAGGGCGATGGTAGCTTATCTCTGAGAAGAGATGTGCGGCTACATGCCTCTGAACTGTTCCGAACTTGTGTTACAATGAGGCTCGAAGGCCTATTTATTATTGAAAAACAATGGAAAACCTTCACATTCCAAAACCGACCCTTAGAAGATGAAACGCCAAATTGTGGGCCCCGTTTTGGGTAAATTGGTACATCAATTTCCCGGGGTCGTAACTTTGGCATACGATCTCCGTTTGACGCGTATGATAGCTCGTTAGAAAGATCTATCCGAGAACTACCACTGTTAGAACGGGCAACACTAGTGCATTCCATGGACTCATGTTGACCCCGGATTCCCCAAAAAACGTCATTTAGGGCCTCAAAACGGCTCCGGAAGTTCAGGACCCGAAAAAGTGCTAAAAATAGTAAGTTGTGCTACAATTAAGGAAACTGAAAATGCTGAAAGAGACAATTGTGGGGGTCCAAATGGGATAGGTGGGTGGCCACCAACATCCACCTAGATCAAAAGGACTGCACCAGTACAAAATCATTGTAAAAGAAGTTTCTAATTGAAAGAAGATAGAGACATATTGCAGCAGGTGGTTTTCACCCACATTGGGTTTCCACCTTATATTCTGGTGTTCTTTGGTGTGACTATCTATTTTTCTTGTTTCATGCTCATTATTATATGGTACTGACATAAAAGTTAATGATCAATATCTGAAGATTAAATTAAGGAAGGCATATTGAAAAGAATTTGATAATACTAATTCACCCCCCACCCTCTCAGTATTATTTCCAACAGTCTCCAATTCGAAGATTTCTTGTTTTAATACATTGATTACTGGAGGTTCTTGTGGTTCATTAAACTAGATTTACTATTCCTCTTGAATTGGAACTGATGTTCTTGTTGCATCCATTTTCTCGATGGATTCAATATAATCATAAATCTCTTGTTGCACAGGATCAATTTCTGGCATTCTTTGACCTGGACTATGAGGCGGTGAGGTGAAAGTTGGTGATGAAACTCTTCGAGATGTTTTCGGAGAAATTCTTGAATCTTATTCTACCTCTGAGTCTTATTATGTCTCTTCATAGATATGCTCAATGATTTTTTAGGGTAATTCTTTTAGTGAGTTCAGTCTAGTACTCCTTCTTAGACCCATGATAGGAGCTTTTGATTTTTCTTCCTTTCTGTTTTAGGCATCTTTTTTTGAGGTGAAATCTTTGTCTCTGTACTCACTTTCTTTCTTGTAACATCTCTTTTGTTTATTTTCTCTAAAATTTCTGCAAGAGGGATGTCATCCTTTGATAGGTCATGAGACTGTTGTGGTTCTTGTTCCAGTGTTCTATCAATTTTTCTTTTCCTTGCTATCTTATTTCTACTACTATTTGGTTGCTCATGAGTATCCTCCTGAAAGTGATTACTTACTAAAAATCCTTCCCAATTATCACCTATGTTTTGGAGATGAAACTCAACAAGTATTTTGACTAGACCATGGTGATACGTTGTATTATCTATGGACTAAATTCTCCTTTGAACATTCCCTTACATCTTTTTTAGACTATTAAGAAAGAAATATGGAGGGTTTATCTCATTTTCTTTAACAAAATTCATTAGCAGCTGAATATGATAGAAAAACACATATCCAAATCTTCCTTCGTAGGTAACAAATTTTTGTATTATTACAAGTAAATTCCTCTACTTACTTTTCAATGTCATGCTTGGGATGCTATTTTTGAAATTGGTGGTGTCCATGCTTGGTTTCTTCAGGAAAACCTTCCAGTATTCTCTTTCAATACCTCTATTTTTGAGCCATTTTTCTCCAATCCGAGGCAATCCAGTAGCTTCAGATATAAACAACTCTATCACTGTGAATTTTATGTCTCTTATCTCCACTTCGACTCCATCAAAATCCCTAGAGAAGGATTTTGTCACTTCTTTATGGAAGCCATCGAATTTCTCTATAAATTCTAGCCACTGCACCCTCTCCAGCAATTCTTTTGTCTGTGGATACCCCTCCCAAAAAAAAATTCATTGTTGCCTCTATTCTAACTATCACTCCCATGGCTCAGAAGCTTCATTTCAAAAATTATTTTGTTTGATAGGGTAGGATGGCTTGATATGGCTTTTAGAGCGGAAAGGTCAAGGGTGTGAATGATGGAATAATCAGAGCGTAGGTAGTGAGTGTATAAGGGAATGTGGTATAATCTAACTGTTAAGAGCATCTATGTTTATGATTTGTGCAATCAGATCAATGGATCGAGATGTGAGTTAGGATATGAGTTATGATGATGGGGAGAGAATGGCAAATTATACTCAATTTCACATGATACTATCAACTCTTAGCAATAATGATTTTAATTTTCGGTAGTACCATGTCTATAGAATTCATATATGTAATGTTTTGATCCTTATTATTAAATTAAAGAGTTTCATACCTTGAATGGTTTGCTTGCTAACTTTTGGTTTCCCTTTTTATGTTGTCTTCAGGTGCTTTGCAGTGGAGGGAGTCAATCATTTCTTCAATTGTATCATCGGAAGTTTTTCCCAATTTGGTTGTAGAAATTTTTCAGAGCTGCAGAAAATCAGCAATTCTGTAGCCATTTTATTTTATTTTTAAAAGAAAGTGATGCAAGAAAAATGGAATTATAGAAAATGGGATACAAAAAAAATTAAGATGCCAAGAATTCTTTGTTTTCACCTTGAATTTTCTGGATAAACATGCCAACAGTTGTTGGTTTTGATGTTTATACAATTTTTTTTTTTTTTTTAGATATTCTATATGAAAAAGAGAGTTTTTAGGATGGAGAAGAAGAAAAATTCTTCTTGACCAACTTCAAATCAAAGTTGTTCTGGAAAATATTTACAAATTCCTCCATTGTCATTGGCTTATGATAGATCCCGAGTTGATGTCCATTCACTAAGAGAGGAACTTTTTCTTCATCAATAGTCGTAATTCTAACTGCTCCATTATCAAAAACATTTTCAATCTCATAAGGCCCAAGTTTTTCAGGTGAAAGAACCCTAGGGCTTTGGGTTAGAACTCCAACAGAGCAGAAGCAAACTACAAGAAGAAATACTCAAACAGCTCAGGCAAGATGCTTATATTATTAAACTACGTAAGAGTTACCATACCCGGATTTCCTTCGTTCGAGTAGGTCCTCCAAAGTCCAAACCCTCTACAACTCCCAATGTTCTTCAAACATGAAAATCATTCAATTCAAACATACATAGTAGTATAGAAGTAAAGCATATTCAATAAATTGACTTTATATCATATAAACAAATGATTGATCATACATCAAAACAACATTCATATATGAATTAAAACATAATTTGATGCATATGACATAGTTAATTTAGGAAACAAGACAATATTTCTTTTATTGTAGTAAGCTATAAATAACATGGAGAGAATTCACCTAAGCCTTTCTCTGGCTCCAACAGGAACCGTCCTTTAGATTCGTCTTATCCTAGACTTCAACAATCTTCTTACATCACCAACACCATGATATTTCAAGAAAAAGGAAGGATATCTATAATCAAGGAAACAAGGGTTTCCTGAAGCTTGGGGAAGTGCATGAGGCACAAGGATTCATGAGACTCAGTTAGGGATAATCTCAGTATAATAACTCTATCTCTTCTCTTCCTTAAGGCCTTCCCATAGAGGTCTATTTATACCTCTCCCAATTAGTTTTTTAGTTGGGAAACAATTCGGAAACAGTTGGGCCATGGGCAATAGGAGGTAATCAACAGGTAAAACCCGTGAACTCCACCCAAAATTAAGGAAATTTAATTTTTTAAGTGTTTTAATACATATACGCGGGTTGGGTATTGACTAACTCGCGTGTACATGCTTTTAGCTTAAGGAAAAGTAGTGTACAGGGAATAAAACTTGTTTTTTTATATATTTAGACCAAGTCTAGAAGGAGGGGTTGCCCTAGGCCATAAAAAAAACATCATATATACCAAGAGTGATAAATGGTGCTATAACAGATGCCCCTAATATAAGAGGTCAAAAGGGGTACATGATGGCTGAAATGTATTAAGTGTATGGAAAGAATCATGCCGAGACTGAGAAGGACTTCACTAGAATTCAGCCTGCCAAGCCATCAAAAGAGACCAGAAAGAAACTACTATCTATGGTGGGCATACCCATGCTCAAAGAAAGTAAAGCATGTCCGCATATCAAGTACAAGCGGACCCAATATGTATACTAGTATAAAGGAACTGAAAGTACATAATGGATCATCTAATCATGATCGAAAAAGTACATGTCTGAATATCACATATAAGAAGACGATCAATGGTGTTGAAGGATGAAGTTGATCACTTATGTCAAAAACTAATCCCAATAGTACCAAATGAACATGATGGAATAAAATGATACTATAGCGCAACTCGGATGCCAGCATTTAAGGTGTCACTATGAAGAACTGCAACATATAAGGTGGATGGTGTCAACTAGCAGCAACAGGAGCAACTGAAAAGTGAACCAAAACATGTTGATGCAACCCGAGGTCTTCACCGACTGCCATGGTACATTTCTACAAAATGGGAATGAATGATCTGAGGTCAACCACGTGAGAAATCATTTGATTACCGGTCATTGATGTATACTATTAACAAATGCAAGACTACTCATCCATAATGATAATGAGAGTCAAGGTACCTAGTACAATCTAACAAGTGCGAATGAATGAGTTGAAGTCGAACACTTGAAAGAATCTATCAATCAGGAGACAATGATGGTTTCCCAGTGTCGATAGCGAAGGAATCTGCCACTAATGACTGTAAACCCCAAGGTACTTCCAAATGGACTCTAGATCTTTTCCCCTGAGAAAATGAGCTATAATTGATAGGAAAAGATCCACTAGAAGGAAGGCATTAAGGCATCCTTCATAAATCTAGTGCGAGTGTAACCCGTAGGCCAATAATGTGGAAGGAATCGAATGAAAATGAATAATGTGGAAGGAATCGAATGAAAATGATATAGTAACCCAACCGAAGCACGTTTCCATCATACACAAGATGTAGCTAGCACACGATAGAAACCCTTTGAACAAACCAATATTGAAAGCTGACACAAAAGTGAGGAGTCCACCAATAGGGTCAAATGGAAACCAAGGCACTACATGAATCCCAATGTGTGATAATGAAAGTTGAAGTTGAACACAAGGGAAACCACTCAGTCAAAGACCCATGATACTGATTGATGTTGAGCACAAGGTAACCTATCAATAATGAAAATAGGGCTAGGGTGCAGCTCTAGATCTGCCATCAGAGCAATTTGTCATAGTCGATAAGGACAAGACCTGTTAGCAAGAATTCAATGGAGACCTTCTCAAACCGGCACGAGCAAAGGACCAATATAACTGATGTGATGACAAACATGACACTGACAACCAAGGACGGTTGACTGAAAAATAGGTCAAGAGACACCGCAGAGAGGCCGACTAAGGTTTACTTCCCTTGAACAAAAGCACGACTCAATGATGACTATATGGTAGCATATGATAACTCTGTATAAGTTTGTCATGCAAGAGGCATAAGAAAACTCTCCATATGATTGGAAGAGGTAACCAATTGGAGGAGTACTGACTCAATAAAAAGGTTAAGGAACTCCTAAGTCAAACTAAATCCATCCCGATGGAGGAGAGACTTTATTTTGAGTGATTTGTTCAAGGGTGACACAACTGACTCTAGCTGCCAACAAAATATGGAAATATCATCCTGTTCCCGCTCTTTTTGGAATATATAATTTTTTGTCTTTTTCTTTAAGCTGGAAAAAGAATAAAAGAATGCTATAGTACAGTGGAAAGAACGAGTGTCAGAGAAACAGATGATCTAGTTCCTAGTAAGGGAACATTCCTATGCTCAATGTAGGGAGACGAAACTGGTCAAGGACACTCAAAGGGATGTTCTTTCCACAAGTAAAAGAATGTGTCAAGTTGCAGAAGCTAAGTGATTACATGGTTGACTTTGCAAAAACATGGTCAAATAAGTGGCTTAAACACGATTCCAAGTGAAGGCGGCTCAAGGCCAAAAGGTGAAAATATTCAAAATACAATGCAGCAGTACAACTCAACACAAAGGAGCCTCTAGGGTATAAGGCTAGAAATTAGCACGGAAGAAAGCAGAATGTGTCTTCAATGCATCATTCATGGCAAGACTAAAGAGGACTCCCGAGCCTACTCGGTATAGCAGCATAGGCAACCAATGTCAGAGAGGATCTAACTAAGATTCCCATGTAAAGGATGGATCTACCATCACATCATGATTTTAAAAAAATTGACGAGTGGAAATGGTTTGCTAACCACGATACGATGGGGTTGACCCTACGACCAATGTATCGTTGAATGGAGGCTAGTATGCAAGATGCAGTGGAAAATGGTTTTCCCTAACCTAAATTCCAGTGAGAGAACGATACCTGCCATGATGGGTCAGTAGTCATGGGACCAAAACAACATCTTGAAGAAGTCTCCAAAATATCCTATAAAAACAACCCACTCTCAATAATCCAAGCCCACAGGTCAAAAAATCCATCAGACAAAAATCAATTTTTGAAAAAATATTTTGCAATTTCAAAGTTATATAATGACTTTTGGACTCACATTTTTTTCATTTCCGTTTGGAGCAAAGAGATGTGGAGAAAAACTAAGCAAGCTTTCCTCTGAATAATTGGACATTCAAATCACCCCAAAGTCTCTAGGTAATCCTCAAATCCTACTTGTAATGCTTTATGATAGTTTTAAAAGTTTTTTCAAAGTTTTGACCATGGGAAACAATGCCCAAAAATTCAACTCTGCTTACACATGGATTGGATCTGAGTAACCCACGTATACGACAACCCTACACGTGACTATGTGTAAAGGGAACCCGCGTGTATGCGATTTAAAGTTTTAACATATAAATTCATGGTTGAAACTTCAATTTTTTGCAGGATGACTATCACTTGGAGGGAAAGAGAGCATACCGCCATAGATAATGAGGTAATGAAGGATCAAAATGCATTGGATGCTCTAAGAGGTTGTGGCTTACTCAAATTCTTCAAAATCCCAAATATGAAAGCCAATACGCGCTTGCTAGAACTTTTGATCCACTACTGGAGTGCAGAGGACGACACTTTCATGATCGACCAGATGCCTCTACGGATTGAGGTTGAAGATATCTATTTCATTACTAGTCTCTCCCAAAGAGGGGAGGTCGTGCACTCGACAGGGAGGACGAGAGGTAGTTTTCCGATGGAAGACTATGTCCATATGTATTGTCCTGGACATCCAGAGAAGATTGGGAGTCAAATTCCAATCAAACATGTGGAAAGTCTATCATTGAGGATTTTTCTATTTACCATTGCATGGGTAAATGGTCAGCTTCCTTGCATCAAGCGTCACGACTATCTATGAGCCTAGCAGTGGAACGTATTACCACAATATTTGACTAGTGCACGCCTCCTTTGGCTAACATGAAGAGTCAATTGACCTCTATACAGAAGGGTCAAACAAAGAATTTTGGATATGGAACCATCTTGTGTTCATTCTTCTTCAAGAAGGTACAAGGGCTACATCCCAAAGTATCAATGTCCATCAACAACCGTAGAGATCCACGAATGGGTAGATGGTCGAACCTGATGAAGCGGCTTGGGGGCTGTGATGTGCCCAGAACAACCTTTGAGGATGAGTTTTTCACCTGGTGGGATCAACAGATCATTGCGGTCGATGACTACCCATATGCCGACATGGATTTCCGAGGAGATCTAGACTTATTGTTACCACCAAATGCGGCATGGGCAGACATAGGTAACAATTTTTAAGTTTTTGTGAGTTTTTTTTTTTTAATTTGGATTTTTTAATGTTACATGAACTTAAAAAAATTATTTTTGATGAGACAAAATACTGACAAAATATATTGACCATGTTCCAGATGTGGGTCCAGTGAGACTTGATGGATTTATGAGGCACAGGCATCACGGAAGAGGGGTCGAAGAGATGGCACCCAAGATAGAGAAAGTCCTTTATGCTATTCAGAGAAACTTGGTGAGACTAACTAACCAGGTACCTATGATAGATGTCGAGGATTTGCCTGAGGAGATGCAGCGCCTTGTGGTAGGGGTACCAAGGGACTGGGTCCGGATACTTAGGCGTGTAACCAACGCTCTGGTTAACTTTTTAACCTCTCATCCTAAGCCAACTCGATAGATAGATCTATGTATGACTTGACATGATTATGGGCATAAGCCCAAATTTTGAGGGTGTCCTGTCCCAATTTTGTATATTATTTATGAACACTCCATCTATATACAGGCGGTTTTATGATATATATAGAGATTCGATTTTTTTTTTATTTAATTTGATGAATGATTAATGTGTCAATCTAATGCTTGATTAGCAATAGAGTCCGCTAATGAATTTTCAGATCGTGGAATGTGAACATATGTGATATAAATAAATGATCATTTTAACACTCTCACTCTCAAAAATTGGCGATATAAATAAGGATCACGAACACCATAAGTGTTATTTAACTGTGACACCACCAGTTGTGTCTAGATAAACTACCAATGAATCAATCCCATAAGATATTTCTTCAGATAGTAAATTAAGAACGACAGTATATTTGGTAATGTTGTTCGAAGCAGGGCCAATACATACTCCCCTCGACACCATCAGCTAGCCAAATGGATAAGAAATCACCCAAGCCGTGGAAGCAAGATTCCGAGTGTGCCTACTTGCACCATCAGGGAATCTGAAATATATCGAATCATCCATCAATACTTGCCAAAGTAGATAAAAAATATCGATATCACAAAATGTCAGACAGATATGTATAAAGATACAATATATACAAACTAGAAATTTCTCAGCTGAAGCCTTAGCAAAATACTTCTTAAGGTAGAGCCTATTTCTGGGCTCCTCCAGCTTGTTCCCTTCAAAGTCAATTAATTCATAAGCCCCTTTTTTCAAGACATGCTTGACTATAAAGGGACCATACCACATAGATTTGAATTTGCCTACCTCCAGGGCATCTTTGTCTTGGTCATAGACTAAGACAAGGTCGCCTTCAGAAAAAACCCGTGGACAGACAACTTTATCATATTGAGTTTTAATCCTTTTCTTATGGGATTCGCTTATTATGGTTGCATCTTGACGCTGCTCATCAAGCTGTTCCAAATGAATGAGGTGTTCATCGAGACTAGATGTCTCCAGAAGAAGTTCTATAGCTAGCTTAAGGGACAAAATTTCACATTCAATAGGGAAGATAGATTCCAACCCGTAAACTAGTTGAAAAGGAGTAAAACCAGTGGCAGTCTTAACTAAGGTTTGATATGCCCAAAGTGCTGGATACAACATGATGTGCCAATTGGATTAAGTTTTATCAATTTTCCTTTGTAGGATGGTCTTAAGGGACTTATTCGCGGCTTCAACCTGCGCATTGGCCTAAGGATAATATGGAGATGAATGCTCCTACTGAAAACCCAACTTGAGAGCCAATTTAGTCATCAGTTCATTTTGGAAGTGACTGCCATCGTCAATGACAATATCTCTTGGCATACCAAATCGTGAAATAACCTAGTTGAAGAGAAACAAGGCTATTGTCTCACTATCATTTTTGATAGGCATGGCCTCAGCCCACTTCGTAAAGTAATCTATGGCCATAATGATGTAATTGTGATTCCTTTCCAAAGGCGGATTACAAGAAGTAAAATAGATGCCCCACTTCGTAAATGGAACGACAGTGTGTTATGACCATCAACAACCCCCCTTTTATTAGTGTTAGCAATAACATTAATAAATGGGGACCCTTCCAAAAAATCAAAACTTAGCATTTAATATTGTTTTTTTGTTTAAAATAAAACAAGATATCAAAGTGAAACTTGCTAAAACGTGTAAGTTTACCTTTTCCATACTCCAAGTGCTATATGACCACAAGACCTAATAAAAGCTTTATAAGTAGAAAGTCTCAAATATTGAGTAAACCTTTAATAAAACCCGCAACAAATTATAGAGATAACCATAAACACAAAGATGCAGTGGAAATAATACTTCATTTCATTAATGTAAAATACTAAAATATGCTTACAAACAGAGTTGGAAATAAACCAGCTAGGGCGATGGTAGCTTATCTCTGAGAAGAGATGTGGCGGCTACATGCCTCTAAACTATGTTACAATGAGGCTCGAAGGCCTATTTATTGTTGAGAAACAATTCAAAACCCTTAACATTCTAAAACCTAACCCAAGAAGATGAAACGCCAAATTGTGGGCCCCTTTTGGGTAAATTGGTACATCAATTTCCCGGGGTCGTAACTTTGGCATACAATTTCCATTTGACGCGTACAATAGCTCGTTAGAAATATCTTTCTGAGCACTACCGCTTTGGGAAGGGAAACATGGTCCATGGACCCATGTTGCCCCTAGATTTCCCAAAAAAATATCGTTTAGGGCCTCAAAACGTTCAGGACCCGAAAAAATGCTAAAAATAGTAAACTATGCTACAATTTAGGAAACTGAATAAACTGAAAGAGACAGTTGTGGGGGTCCAAATGGGATGGGTGGGTGGTCACCAACATCCACCTAGATCATTCCTCCCCCCTTAGGAAACAATGGTCCCCATTGCGTTGAGTTCCTCCCTGAGATGAGGAAGCTTCTGCTAAGCTGGGTCTCTAGTGAGCTGTTCTGCAATCTCTGATGTGTCTAGAAATGGTGGGAAGCATCATTGACAACGATTAACATTAAACACTTGGTGCAAGTGAAAGAATGGAGGGATGTTGTTCTTCAAATCATTGTTTCCCGTAGCCTTGGTACTGGTGTAAGGACCATGTCAGAGTGGTCTGAGTTTCTGATGGGTTCTGGTAAGGTGTTCTCTCTGCAAATGTAACCAAAATTTGTCGCCCACCTAAAAATTGTGTGGTACCCCTGTGGTTGAGGAGAAGTTGTTCCTGTGTTCTGTCATGAATGTATCCCTCTGTTGCTGCTGTTGCGTGGAGGAACCCTTCACAGGGGTCATGGATGTGGCAATGACCTTCCCCTTACTTTGAGAGTGAACCAGACAGAAAATAAATTTCCTAGACTATGAGATGAGCTTGCTGCCTTTCTTAGCAGCAATCGAAGAAGTGGCGGTAGGTGGGGCTACCTCTAGTATCCTGTATAATTAATTATTTAAAGAAATAATGACAATGCGAGGCATTGACTCATACACAATATGTTGCCTCCACAAGTATGGCTGGCCTAATAATACATCACAAACATCCAGAGGTGTAACATCACACAATACCTCATCTGTGAAAGGCTTGATGCTGTAGGGAAGGTGGCACTGCTGGCGAAATTTGAGATCTCATCCTTCATGAAGCCACCCGATATTATATGGTTGTGGGTGTGGTGTAGTCGATAGGCCCAACCACTTCACAACCTCTGCTGAAATGAGGTTCTTTTGGCTGCCACTGTCGACAATAAATCGCAGCAGCGAACCCTTCACCCACATCTGTGAGTGAAAAAGACGTTCCCCCTCCTCTGGATCTTCAGGCTCATTCTTCTGGATCTTGGCAGTGGCAATAGTAACACTAGGCTCTGCATCAATGATCTGCTTCCCTTTGCCATTCCCCTTGTCGGGTTCTAGCTCAGGGTCAAAACATGCATCTGATTCTAAAGCCTTCAACTCGGCCACTAGAGACTGCTTGGTCCAACACTCACTTGTGTTATGAGTGGGACTCTTGTGGAACTCACACCACTTTCCTATGTCCTTCTTCGACTTCGTGGTGTTGTTATTTTCTTGCAACTTCGATGGGTTGTCTTGGGTCACCCCGCCTTGGCTTTGTCCTTTGGTCTTCAGATTTGTAGATCCAAAGTCTCGCTTATTCTGTTTGAACTTTTGCTCGATTTTGACAGCGTATTGATACATCATGCCGAGTGAGGAGATGTTCTGGAACTCCATCTCTTCCTGGATGTATCTGTGTAGGCAGCCACAGTATTTGAGTACTAGATGCAGATCAGAATCTTTGATACCCAACTGTGTGCGAAGGGTATGAAAAATGTTGGTGAAATCTGGCACATCTTGGCCCCTTCCTTGCCACAGTGTAGTCAATTTGATGTGTTTGTCCTCATAGCTTTTGATAGGGTAGTACTGCTCCTTGACGACATCCTGGAATGAATCCCAAGTGGGTGTGGTTGAAAATAGTGAGCCCGTACTTTCATTCTTCTGCTCATAGTAGGTTTCCCACTAGTCCTTGACATGGGGGGCTGCTTTGAGAAGAGTGAAAACAATATTTTCCCGACTCGAAAATTCATGAACAGAAAAATACCCATCTAGTAGATTTAACCATTTATCTACGACATCTGTGTCTATTTAACCCTCGAAGATAGGGATTTCAAAATTAACTTGTACCTTAAAAGGTGTGGCATTTCGAGAGTAGCTACTGGAAGCCAATGCATCACCTCTGGGTAGCCGCTGAAGGATCTGTGAAAAGCTATCCATCATCGCGTTCCTTTGCTGCCCGAGGGCTTCTTCGAGCAAGATTTTGATAGGATCTCCTACCCCCTTGTCTTTCTTTTAATTCACCATGGGAGGCCGTCGAGATTTGTGAGGCTGTTCTTGCAAAGGTTTGACCAGTTCAAGCCCTAACTCCTTATATCCCGACCTCATTGGGGACATGCAAATAAAAACAGAGAAAAGGCAGACCACTCTGATACCATTGATCCAGATTTAAACAAGAACACAAAAAATTATAGAGATAACCATAAACACAGAGATGCAGCAAAAATAATACTTCATTTCATTAATGTAAAATACTGAAATATGCTTACAAACAAAGTTGGAAATAAACCAGCTAGGGCAATGGTAGCTTATCTCTGAGGAGATGAGGCAGCTACATGCCTCTGAACTATGTTACAATGAGGCTCGAAGGCCTATTTACTGTTGAGAAACAATGGAAAACCCTTAACATTCCAAAACCTAACCCTAGAAGATGAAACGCCAAATTGTGGGCCCCTTTTGGGTAGATTGGTACATCAATTTCCCAGGTTCGCAACTTTGGAATACGATCTCTGTTTGATGCGTACAATAGCTCGTTAGAAAGATCTATCCAAGCACTACCACTTTGGGAAGGGTAACATCGGTCCATGGACCCATGTTGCCCTCATATTTCCCAAAAAACGTCGTTTAGGGCCTCAAAATGACTTCAGAAGTTCAGGACCCGAAAAAATGCTAAAAATAGTAAACTATGCTACAATTTAGAAAACTAAAAAAACTGAAAGAGAAAATTGTGGGGGTCCAAATGGGACAGGTGGGTGGCCACCAACATCCACCTATATCATAACGATAGTATCGCATTGCAAGACGGTCATGGCAGGCATCTGTTATACAAAGAACTCCTCGAAAACGCGATCTGTGAGAATGCAAGATCTTAAGTCTTACAACGTTATCGCATTGCAAATTCTAAATTTCATGACGCCACTTTATGTAGCACACACTTCAATATCATGAAATGGATAGCCTCTCACAAATCACATATCACAGTCGCCCAACAAAACAATGGTTGTTAATGATAATAGGTTTTGCGATATTGCGATCTACGATATTGCGATGAAAATTGTAAAATCACTTTATTGCATATCTAAGGGCTCAGAGTTCTATGACAGTGCTTTCCGTCGTTCGATGCAAAGTTATGAGAATTAAATTTTAGCTTAACGATCCATTAGTGGTTATTTATTAAAAATGATTCAGATCAGGGAAAAAGGACCATCTCACACAAGGTTCTATCTTTTATATGATTTAAAGAATTAAAGCTTTCCCGTCACCTTATTTTTTCTATTGATATTTCCTATATTCACTAGCATCTTCATCCTATCCTTGCTCTCTGCTTGCAATTTTCAAGAGAAATACGCAGAACATAATACACGACAGAATGGGAAAGAAAGGCAAGGCACCCACATCTAAGAAACTAGAAATGACTCCGTTATTCACAGACACGACTTGTACTATGGATGTAGGGATATCAACCTGGGAAGCCATGTACCAATTGTTAGAAGAGGAAAACCTAAGGATTATGGAGGTTACTGTTACAGCAGATGAATGCGGCTCTTTCGAAGTGTCCCTAACTGAGCTTGCATGCTCATCTCTACACCATATTGCTGCTAGGCCGAAGATACTCCCCTACACTGATATGGTTAATTGGATTATAGATCATGCAGATATATCTGATAGAGAGTTCAAGACGGCCAGTCAACAAGTCATGGGGTCATTTACCCCAAGCAATTTGAGACGCATGTATCACTTGCCAGAACCCCAAGCTACCTACAGCAAGCAATTTGTAGAAAAGTTTGTCAAAGAAAACGAAGACTTCACAGTTTGCACAAAGCACTGGTCAAGCAATGAGGAAAGATTGAAGGATAAAAATGGTATGTATACCACTGGCTCTCTTTACTCTCCTTATTGTTTTTCCGTGGCAATGTTGTGTAGATTGTTTGGCAGACCAGACATTAATAAGTTTTCATCAGAGTGGTTACTTCTATTGGATGCGGCCACCAATGCCACCATAATGGATTGGGCCCAAATTTTATTAGATAACTTAGCCTCTACTATTTTATGATATCGAACTAAAAGAAGTTTTGCTCAGAGGGTTTACCCTCCATTCTTTTTAAGTGCCTATATCATGGATGCCATTTATTTTGTCTCTGATTTTCCTATCATGGAATGGAAGTGGACAGTGCAGAATCCTCTTCCCATTCAGGTTTACCACAAAGTATTGTGGGAATCCAATTTCATCCCACATTTTTATAAGATTTGTCATGGAGTTATGCTCCCTATCCATAAAATGCTCTATAACAAAGACGTCCCAAGATTCTCCCCAGAAGCCGAAGTTGACATTCTCCATGTGGGAAGGTGGTTTGAGGAGAAGTGGTTCACATACATCAGGGTGTTTGGAAGCATTGCTTCACCCCACATCCTTCCGTTTCATGTCCCCAAAAAATTAATGGCTAGAGAAATAGCTTACCAGACCTGTGGTGTTGGGGGAATGAGCAAAGTACTCAAGGATTCTAAGAAGGTCATCTGGCCTCAATTCCATGTAGTCTCCAGAGCTTTTGCATTATTTGATTTAGGTTATGCTTTTAAAGAGGTTGATAATATGTTACGCTTACAACTACCAAAGTTCCCAGGGAGGCAGTATGATCCCTTTGGTGTTATCAGTAATTTTACCACAATGGTCAAAATGAAAGTGTTTACCAATGAAGAATATCTCTTTGACGATGTCTTTCTGCAGAAGAACACTTTCATAGAGGTTCTACATATGGCACAAATTCAGTTTTACCAAGAAAAACTTCAAAAGTTTAACAATTCCAGAGAATAGAGGTTAACAAAGGTCCCTTTGGACCAATTGCGCATTCAACCAATAAGGGAGCCCACTCCCATTGTTAGCTTAAGTGGAAGTTCAGAAGAAGAGAAGTCTAAATCAAATTCTAAAAAAGAATTAGCTGAAAAATCCAGTGAGCAGTCCAAGAGTGAACACAACAGAAGTGAAGGGTCAATCAAAGACATAACTCAATCTAAAGAAAAGCATGATCAGCAGGTTTTGTCCCCAAAACAAGATGAAATTCCCACTCCCCTTTCAAAGCCAACAAAGCCACTTGTAGTGGGTCTAGAAAAGGAATGGGAGAATTTTAATGAGCTAATCAACACTAAAGAACAGATTGCAGAAACACTGACAAACCTAAGAGAGACAGCCATAGCGATGATAGTAGAAGCGGATATTAATACTCAAGAGACAAAGCATATTCCTGTTGCCCTGTCATTTGAAATTGTACTAAATATAGAGGAGATTCATCCTCTAGACATATTTTACAGCCTGCAACATAAGGCTGTTGTCAGGACACAAAGGAAGAAATGAAAAATAGATGTTGTGCTTGCTCTAGAGGATGAGCCTCTGGATGTTCTTTGGAAGGATCCAATTACAGACCCACCGGAAAATCTAACTAGGCTCTCTCAGATCACAAGAGCTTACACTTCAGCAACAATTGATAAAGTGACAGAAGTTAAAATGTTACTAAAAGAGAAAGAGGATAAGATTTTGTTTTTAGAACAACAACTACAATAGCTCAGCATCAGCCAAGAAGCAGAGATACAATTGGAAAAACTCCAGCAGGACTTCCAGCAAATGAAATTGGATTATCAAAGCAGTCTAGCCAATAAAGAAGAACAATTACGGACCATGAGAGGACTACATAAGGACAATCCTAAGATTGAATAATTTATCACAGAAGCACTCGCTCTTAATGTCTGACTCTTGCAATAGGAAGAAACACTCTGCCAAAAGATCTCGCAATGGAATTCCCATTGCGAAAAGAGTGATAACATTACAAATCAAGTCGTAGATTTATGACTTGATTACGATTCAATTGTTAAGAAGGTTTATGACTTTTTGAGCTGGCAAAGATTAGAGGAAGGAAAAGGAGGGGAATTGCCCAGAATTGATGAATCTCATAAAGAAATGTTATTTGCAAAATGGGATTCCCAGCTTAAAGAAGCAAAGCAGGCTATGGAGGAGGCAATAGCAGCAAACAATGCCATCAAGTGCATCAATGAAAATCTACACAAGGCAAATTTGATATTAGAGACCACCCCAGTATTCCTCCCAAAGGCACAACAACGTCAAACAAAGTGGAAACAAACAGCAGAGGAAAAAGCAAAGTCAATTAAACAGGTAAACAGGTTAAATTGGGACACATATTGGCAGCACCTGGTAAAGCCACATAGCCAATGGATGACCCTAAAATACCTCCTAACCTCTGCTGAGAAGATAGTGACAGCTCTTGCCAACACCATTTTTGCAGGATAGTTAAAAGCTGAAGATGGACAACCGACGCTTTTGAAACCGATGCCGGATATTTGCAATTTAAAGGAGTAGATGCAGGATTTATCATAGATATAGTTTAGTTTTATTTTTAGTTCATTTTTTCATAAAATGAGGCAAGTTTTTTAAACCTCCTCATCTATTTTTGTAATATTTATTTTTAGATTTCATAGAGTAGTATTTAACCCCTCTCATTGCATTTAGACAGGGGTCCAGAATTTTATCAAAAACAGTTCTTCAGAACGTACAGTTTGCCCCCCACTGAGGAGGTTTTGATAAAATGAATGGAACGAGATTTAGTTTTATATGAGTTTTATGTCTGCTACTGAAATGCACTTTTGTACTCTTAGTGGATGTTGAGTAATTTGAAGATAAATCTATATTGCTAAAGCTCATGAGTAGAACCTATTACCAATGGTATTTTTATCTCCTAATACTTTTTACTTATGTGCCAAGTGATAAATTATTTTCAGTTATTGATATATGAAAGTCTGAATGTTTAGTTATCATTTTTGCACTTCTGTATGGTGATAACTGTTCTTTTTATGTTGAGTATATGAATAACTCTTATGCGATATGTTTATCATAATTGCTTCAGCTAACATTTTATTCGAAACAGTCATTTTTAATGGATTCCTTTCTCGTAGTGATTGAATGATTTTCATTATCAATTGATGTTAGAATTATTTTAGATCGCATAAGTGAAATGTTACTCCCAGGATAGTTTAAAGTTAGAAGTTTTCTTTCATTAGGATAGATTCCATATGTTAGTTAAAAGGTAGATTAGATTTAGAATAAGCATTCACCCCATAAACCCAAAAAGAAAAATATCATCCCATTAGTGCACCCATCATAAATAGATTGCGAAACTGGTCCCATCATCCCCAGTCGAAGCCACTATTCCAAAAGGAAAAGGAGCCACTTTAAGGTCTAGACCAGGTGGTTATCCCCCTTGTTGTAGACCCGATTTTCAAGCCTTCAACATATTTGGCACTAGAAGGAGGGCCTGACTATGTTGGCAAGAAAATCCACATCTTCACGCCATTCTAAGAGTAAAACTCCCTCACCATCACCTACAACTTATCGCTCGCATTCTGAATCTTCCATCACTAAACCACAAGTTGAAAAGAAAAATACAGAGCACATTACTGAAATTCCAAACAAGCCAGATCATTCCTCTTCAGATCCCCCTGAATTGCAAACTTTGATTCATAAGTTACAGGAATTTTTTTTATCTAAAGAGGAATCTAAGTTTTCCCAAGGTAGTGTCACTTCTCATCTGACCCCGACTCAACGACTAACTAGAGCACAAAGCAAAAAGTTAGGAATCCCACCGGTCGAGTTTCCTTTACTGAGTCGTAAGAAATATAGAAAAACACCAGTAGAATCTCAGAGCAAGGTTTTATCATCATATTCATCTACCATCCTATCCATATCATTACAATTTCATGCATCCATCCCACAACTTCAGATCGTGGTTCACACCGGTACAAGAGCAACATCCTCCTCTACCCAACCACCTTCGTTTACTGCAACACCTGCTCCTACTCATACCCCAACAATAGCAGGAAATCCTCCACCAAGGCCATGGGCCAATCCAGGAGTTGTGAGAATGCCCATGCCCTTATCGCAATTACTAGCTCATCCTGAAAAATGGCTCCCCAAGTTCAACCTTGACAATGGCCTATCAGCTGAAGAGCATATAAATAATTTCATGCTATCCATCAATCAAAATGGAGTAACAGAGGAGGACACAATTGTACGATTATTCCCTTATACTTTAAAAGGAGCAGCAGGATCGTGGTATTTTTCATTACCATCAGGCTCCATTAATAACTAGGATACATTCCAAGATCAGTTTTTAACTAAATTTGGAGATGACCGATCTACAACAACTTTAATAAATGACCTCTCCAATTTGAAAGCTGAACAAAAAGAACCAATCAAGGATTTCAATTCTCGCTTCAATAAATTGTTAAATAAAATACGAGCAACATCGAAGCCTAGCAATGAAGTCCAAAATGAATAGTACATTTCCACTTTGCCTTCAAATTCAACCATCTTTGTAGATAAGGCTTCCAAGCCAACATTAGCTAAAAATATGAAAGAAGTAATAGCTGTGGAAAAACGTATCCTAGCCGCAATAAAGAAAAATGTTGTAGATGAAAGAAAGTCTAAAAATGTCACCTTTAGAGATGACCCTAAGAAAAAAACAATCAAAGGACCCATTCGACTTGGAAGGGTTATAGAAATTTTTAAAAAACATGTCCAATGAAATGGTTGATATTAAGAAACAAGTAGCAGAAATATCTTCCAAGAAACCTTTTAAACCTTTTAGGAGGAATCCTTCAACTGATCTGAAACCTCCCAATGCTATAACAAATGTAGAATCAGAAGGGGAAGAAGAGGAAGTTTCGAATGAGGAACATACTGATGATGATGAAGTTGTAGAACTACAAGGAATGTGGGACTTCATTCTTCTATATGAAGAATATCAAGATGCATTACTAGTTACTACCAGAAGTAGAAATCAACTTGATCCTCCACAATCTAGCTCTAAATAGAAAAACCCAAGCCCGCCTCCTAAAGATAAAATCGCAAGTAAGAAATCCTCACGAAAGGCTACTCAAACAAACCTAGTCCAATATGATTCAACAACTCCATCAAAAACGCTTATCATCTCCGATGAAATGGAGTATAACATTATTGAAGACATGAAGAAGACTAGGGATAACATTACTTTTCATGCATTGAGCAAATTAAAGCATCAACAGAAACTATGTTTGAAAGAGTTACATGCAGTACCTATTGTGCCTTTACCTGCTTCTTTAATCTCACAAGCTACTCATGAAATGGGAAGTCTGCGATTGGTATGTCAAATAAAGTTGATCCAAATGACATTGCTTTAATTAGAGGAAGGTCAAAATCCCATACTCCTCCTTTTCTCCTTACCTTTGAAGTTTTCAATAAATATTTGCATAATTGTCTGGTACATTTTGGTGCTTCATCTAATATTTTACCTAAGACAGTTTGCGTAAAGTTAAATGTCCAGCCTCAAAAATCTGCAGTACGCATAGTACAGCTGGATCAGTCTCAAGTCGAGGTTATCGGCGAGCTTAATCAAGTGACCATAAGGCTTTCATCAAATGCAAAGGTATGTCAAGTAATTGATATACTTGTTGCAGATATCCCTAAATTTTATGCATTAATTCTTAGCAGGGATTGGTCAGAGAAGCTTCATGGCTACTTTGTGATTGATTGGTCTCATATGTGGCTCCCTTATAACGGTAAACCAAATCAGATAAAGGTTGAGAGAGAAAGACACCAAAAGTATATAGTAACGGAGTTAGAAGGAGAAAATGAACCTGTAGCGTACAACAATAATATAATTGGAAACTATTCTGTTGATTCGTTCTTAGGGAATTTCAATGCTCATACTTCAACTTTTTTAGGAAATTCAGTTTTATCTCAAATAAAAAAAAATTCTCAAACAAATACTTCTAGATGCATTAATTTTATAGATAGGCCTGTAAATAAATCTTTGTTTTGGAAATTATTTTTCAATGGTTCTAAGTCTAATGATGGAGTAGGAGCAGGTTGTATATTAATTAGTCCAAAAGGAGAGAAAACCATGCTAACTTGTAGACTCGAGTTCGATTGCACAAACAATACTGATGAATATGAAGCATTAGTTCAAGGGTTATATAAGGCATTCGGGCTTGATATCAAATATCTACAAGTCTCCAGAAATTCTGAGATTGTTATCAAGTAGGTAAGAAATACTATACATTGTCTATCAGGACACTTGAAGCATTATCAATCATTAGTACAAGACCTGACTTCACACTTTATAGCATTTAATATTTCATCTATTCCCAGACTCCAAAATGCTAGTGCTGATCTCCTTGCTAATGTAGCTTCCAAGTTCCTTCCTTCAGAAGACTACAGTCCAAATAGATTCTCAATTGAATTAATCTTTAGACCCTCCATCCCTGATAATGTTACCAACTAGAGAGTTTTTAACAATGATCTTGATATTGTAAGTTTTCTGACTTCAGAAGGCTCTTACAATAATCAGATAATTGATGAAGACCAACATGACAAGCAGCTAGAACAAGGAAGCACCAATAATGGTATACCCAAATCTGTAGTCAAGTTGGAAGACCTATGTGATTTAAAGGACAAATTCAAAAGGTCCACCAATTCAAAACTTCAGAGTTCAACTCTGAGATATGAATTAGTGAATCTAGGAACTAACATAAAACCATAGAATATCAACTTAGGTCTTGGTCTAACTCTCGAGGAAAAATCAGCTTTCATTCGACTGTTGAAACAATATAAAAATGTATTTGCTCGGGATTACGATGACCTCAAAACTTACGACACTTCAATCATACATCATACAATTCTAATGATCACTGATGAAAAGCCAGTCCAGCAAAAGTTGAGGGAAATCCATCCTAATTTGGAAAACCATATTATATCTGAGTTGAGCAAATTACTGAAAACCAAAATTATTTTTCCTGTTCGATATTCTAGATGGGTTTCTAACCTGGTACCAGTCAGAAAGAAAAACGGAGATATCCGAATTTGTATTGAATTTTGAAATCTCAATAAAGCCTGCCAAAAGGATAATTTTCCACTACCCCCTATGGAATAGATATTACAAGTAGTTACAGGTTCTGAACTGATGTACTTTTTAGATGGCTTCTCGGGGTATAACCAAATTTTAGTCTACCCGGATGATCAATTGAAGACGACATTTAGAACGAAATGGGGCACGTATGCATATCAAAAGATGCCATTTGGGCTGATTAATGCCAGTGCCACGTTTGAAAGGACCATGGACATTGCATTTAAAGGATTAGTGAATAAGTCAATGGTGATGTACTTAGATGACATAACAATGTATTCTAAAAAGTGTAGTAGTCACCTCAGAGATTTAAAGCAGATCTTCCAACGATGTCAAAAGTATGGGATCTCACTTAATCCAAAAAAGTCATTTTTTGCATTAAGTGAAGGAAAGCTTCTCGGATTCATATTGTCTAAATCTGGAATCCATATTGATCCAGATAGGATTAAGGAGGACTTGAGATATCCTTACCCCATAACAAAAAAGCGATGCAATCCTTCCTTGGTCAAAACAATTTTGTTAAAAGATTTGTCCCTGACTTCTCAGGAATTGTGTCACCTCTCCAAGCAATGACTAAGAAAAACTCTCTCTTCAAGTGGGGTCAGGCAAAACATGAAGTGTTCAGCCTGATAAAACAAGCGATTATAAATTCCCCATCTCTAGCGACTCCAAACTTTTCTGATCCTTTCATTTTGTATACATTTGCCTCTGAGAAATCATATGCTGCAATACTCACACAAGCCAATCAAGATAAAGCTGAAGCCCCAATTGCCTTCTTCAGTTCAAACTTACAAGGAGCTGAATTAAATTACTCCAATGTTGAGAAATAGGCTTATGCTGTATTCAAAGTGATCAAACACTTTAGACCCTTTCTTCTCAAGACCCATATGAAAATAATAGTACCATTTCCAGCAGTAAGAAATCTTTTGGTATAGAAAGACGTGGGTGAAAAGAGAGAAAATTGGGTCACAACCCTGTAAGAATATGACGCTGAAATCAAACCAGCAAATATTGTAAAAGGTCAAGGTTTTTGCAGGATGTTGGCTAGAGCATCACACATATCAGAAAAACTGTCCCCAGATAGTGAGGTACAAATGTATGAGGTAAGCCTAAACGATACTGAATCAAGATATGTTGATATCATGTTTTACTTAAAAAATGGATATGCTCCTTCACATTTGAATCATACAAAGAAAATAGCCCTAAGACTAAAAGCTAAACAATATCAAATTGTAAATGATGTACTCTTTAGGATGAATTATGATTGTGTTCTTCTTAGATGCCTTGAGAAATCTGAAGCTGAAAAAGTATTGCAAGAACTTCATGATGGACCAATAGGTGGACGTTACGCAGGAGATGTGCCAACACACAAAATCTTGTGCGCAGGCTACTACTGGCCAACATTATTTAAGGATGCACATAGCTATGTAAGAAGATGTCAAATTTGTCAAACTACTGCTGGAAGACAGAGGAAACCATCATTGCCATTACAGTCGGTCAACATCGATCAACCATTTGAACAATGGGGATTAGATATAATAGGTGAGATCATTCCTCACTCTTCTAAACAGCATAAGTACATCCTTACAGCTATTGATTACTTTACCAAATGGGTAGAAGCAGTTCAACTCAAGTCAACAAACTCCGAAACTATCATCAAATTCATATATCAATTCATAATTACCAGGTTTGGCTTACCTTTGGCTTTAATGTTTGATAATGCATCATATTGTTCAGGTAATTCCATGACTGAATTTGCACTCAAAAGATTTTTTAAGCTTAAATATTCTACTAATTATTATCCGTAAGGAAATGGGTTGGTTGAATCAATAAACAAAAACCTTATTAGAATCATTAAACGAACTATTGATCAAAATCATAGAAACTGGCATAAATCTTTGACATATGCTCTTTGGGCAGATCGAATAGCTTAGAAAACTTCTATTGGTACTTCTCCTTTTAATTTAGTTTATGGGAAGGAAGTGGTCCTCCCAACACATCTAGTTATTCCTTATTTAGCCTTAGTACAATTTATTGAATAAACTCCTTCCTCATCCTTGCAACTAAGACAATTGCATTTCCTTAAGCTTGAAGAGGAATGAGAAAAATCCAAAATTACCCATGTGCATCATCAACAATTAGTAAAAGCTTCTTTTGATTCAAACTTGGTATCTCGAAAAGATTTTCAGCTTGGAGACTTACTATTGAAATGGGATAAAGCCCATGAAGAGAAAGGAAAGCATACTAAATTCCAATGGATGTGGCTTGGACCATTCCAAATTGTTGAAATCATAGGTCCGTCAACTTTCATGTTACAAGACATAGCAGGGAAAAGAGAGTCTTTACCTGTTAATGGACAGATCCTTAAAAAATATTTCCCATAGAAGATAGTCTCTTCTATTTTTCTTTAGATCACTATTTTTTTAGTTTATTTTTCTTTTTTAATAAAACAGATTGAAAATGTTTACTTTTAGTTTCCATGAAAAGAGTAGTGTCTCTTGTCAGTTTTGTTTTTCGCTTGTATAAGTGGAAGTGGTTAGGAAAGTTAATCTTTATTTTTGAAACATATGTTCAAGTGTTATAATTCTGAAAATTTTTACTTGTTCTTTTGTTTCAACATAACAAGTTTTGATTAAAATCAACCTTAAGTAGAAGTTTTCCTAACATCAGGCATGAGAAGTATCAATAACAAGACAAAGATTCTCTACAGAAAAGCTATTTTTAAACTCTACAATTGTCGTCCAGAAGAACTCTTAAGGAACCAATGACTTCCTCCCCACTTTAGGAAATTGCGGGATTCAAAGAGTAATCCAATTATGCACTTTAAGCTTAAAGAATAAGAGGTCTCATCAAGAACCGACTTATCATGATCATAAAGATTATAACTAACTGACATTGCCAAACTGCATACCAAAACAGGGTAATGGCTTGAGATTATTTTAATCAAAAGACAAGGGATCTCATCACGAGCCAGCTTGTTCAATTAAGTTATAAATCAAGTGAATGGAACTGCCAATTTTGGCCACCAAACCAAGACATTGTTCTTTAAGAATTAAAAGAAAAATAGGAAAAGAAAAAGTAATAAGTGTATATGAGGATTTATCTTTGAAATTGCATGCCTCTTAAGTAAGCTACTAGATCATTGTTGGGTAACAGGTACCCCTGTCGAGGCTATCGATGCCTACTGGCAGCAGAGGCTCTACCTATGACAAATTAGTACACCTAAACTGATCTACGGAGATATCTTTGTTTTTATCTTTACAAATCAAGTAATGATTGATGTAAGTACAATGACTAACTTTGGGAAGAAGATAATCAGAATTAGGATAGTTGGAACAAGATGTTGTTGTTAGCAAATAGCACTGTTTACCTTGTATTTCTACAATAAAGTTTGATTTTCCAAAACCATTTCTATTTTAGAAGTTTTATAAAATTGAAAAAAACCATTAGAGATAACTGGTTCTTTCAAGTGAATCGCCAATTGTTGTGACCATCAACAACCCCCCTTTTATTAGTGTTAGCAATAACATTAACAATTGGGGACCCTTCCAAAAAATAAAAACTTAGCATTTAATATTGTTTTTTTGTTTAAAATAAAACAAGATACCAAAGTGAAACTTTCTATAACGTGTAAATTTACCTTTCCATAATCGAAGCGCTATATGACCACAAGACCTAAGAAAAAGCTTTATAAGCAGAAAGTCTCAAATATTAAGCAAACCTTTAATAAAACCTGCTTTTTAACAATAGTATTGCATCGCAAAAAGGTCATGGTGAACATCTCTTATACAAAGAACTCCTCGAAAACATGATCTACGAGAATGCGAGATCTTAAGTCCTACAAACTTATCGCATCACAATTTCTAAATTTTGTGACGACACTTTACACAGCACACTTCAATATCGGGAAATGTGATAACCTCTCGCAAATCGCATATTGCAGTCGCCCGACAAAACAATGGTTGTTAATGATAATAGGTTTTGCGATATTGCGATCTGCGACATTGCCAAACAAATCACAGAATTACATTATCGCAGATCTAAGGGCTCAGAGTTCTATGAAAGTACTTTCCATCGTTCAATGCAAAGCTATGAGCATTAAATTTTAGCTTAACGGTCCATTAGTGGTTATTTATTAAAAACGATTCGGATCAGGGTAAACGGACCATCTCACGTAAGGTGATATCTTTGATATGATTTAAAGAATTAAAGCTTTCTCATCACCTTATTTTTTCTATTGATATTTCCTGTATTCACTAGCATCTTAATCCTATCCTTGCTCTTTGCTTGCAATTTTCAGGAGAAGTACACAGAACATAATACACGACAGAATGGGAAAGAAAGACAAGGCACCCGCATCTGAGAAAACAGAAATGACTCCGTTATTCACAGACACGACTTGTACTAGGGATGCAAGGATATCAACCTGGGAAGCCATGTAACAATTGTTAGAAGAGGAAAACCCGAGGATTATGGAGGTTACTATTACAGTAGATAGACATGGCTCTTTAGAAGTATCCCTAACTGAGCTTGCATGCTCTTTTCTACACTGTATCACTACGAGGCTAAAGATACTCCCCTACACTGATGTAGTTAAATGGATCATAGATCATGCAGATATATCTGATAGAGAGTTCAAGACAGCCAATCAACAAGTCATGGGGTCATTTACCCCAAGAAATTTGAGACGCATATATCACTTTCCAGAGCCCCAGGCTACCTACAACAAGCAATTTGTAGAAAAGTTTGTCAAAGAAAACGAACACTTAGCAAATTGAACAAAGCACTGATCAAACAACGAGGAAAGATTGAAGAAGGATAAAAATGTTATGTACGCCATTGGCTTTCTTTTCTCTCCTTATTGTTTTACCGTCGCAATGTTGTGTAGATCGTTTGGGAGACCAGACATCAATAAGTTTTCGTCAGAGCGGTTACCTCTATTGGATGCGGCCACCAATGCCACCATAATTGATTGGGCCCAAATTTTATCAGATAACTTAGCCTCTGCTATTTTAGGATATCGAACTAAAAGAAGTTTTGCTCAGAGGGTTTACCTCCATTCTTTTTAAGTGGCTACGTCATGGACGCCATTTGTTTTGCCTCCGATTTTCCTATCATGGGATGGAAGTGGACTGTGCAGAATCCTCTTCCCATTCAGGTTTACCAAAAAGTATTGTGGGAATCCAATTTCATCCCACATTTTTATAAGATTTGTCATGGATTTATGCTCCCTATCCATAGAATGCTCTACAACAAAGACACCCCAAGATTCTCCCCAGAAGCTAAAGTTGACATTCTCCATGTGGGAAGGTGATTTGGGGAGCAGTGGTTTACATACATCAAGGTGTTTGGAAGCATTTCTTCACCCCACGTCCTTCCATTTTATGTTCCCGACAAACTAATGGCCAGAGAAATAGCTTACCATACCTGTGGTGTTGGGGGAATGAGCAAAGTACTCAAGGATTCTAAGAAGGCCATCTAGCCTTAATTCCCTGTAGTCTGTGGAGCTTTTGCATTATTTGATTTAGGTCATGCTTTTAAAGAGGTTGATAATATGTTATGCTTACAACTACCAAAGTTCCCAGGGATGCAGTACGATCCCTTTGGTGTTATAAGTACTTTTACCACAATGGTCAAAATAAAAGTGTTTACTAATGAAGAAGATCTCTTTAACGATGTCTTTCTGGAGAAGAACACTTTCAGACAGGTTCTACATATGGCACAAATTTAGTTTTACCAAGAAAAACTTCAAAAGTTTAACAATTACAGAGAACATAGGTTAACAAAGGTCCTTTTGGACCAATTGCGCATTGAACCAATAAGGGAGCCCACTCCCATTGTTAGCACAAGTGGAAATTCAGAAGAAGAGAAGTCTAAATCAAATTCCGAAAAAGAATTAGCTGAAAAATCCGATGAGTAGTCGAAGAGTGAACATAGCAGAAGTGAAGGCTCAATTAAAGGCATAGCTCAATCTAAAGAAAAGCCTGATCAATAGGTTTTGTCCCCAAAACAAGCTGAAATTCCCAATCCCATTACAAAGCCAACAAAGCCACTTGTAGTGGATCTAGAAAACGAATGGGAGAATTTTAATAAGCTAATCAACGCTGAAGAATAGAGTGCAGAAACACTGACAAACCTACGAGAGATAGCCACAGAAATGATAGTATAAGGGACTATTAATACTCAAGAGATAGAGCATATTCCTGTTGCCCCGTCATCTAAAATTGTACTAAAGATAGAGGAGATTCCTCCTCTAGACGTATTTTATAGCCCGCAACATAAGGCTATTGTCAAGAGACAAAGGAAGAAATGAAAAATAGATGTCGTGCTCACTCCAGAGGATGAGCCTCTGGATATTCTTCGGAAGGATCCAACTATAGACTCATCAAAAAATCTAACTAGGCTCTCTCAAATCGCAGGAGCATATGCTTCGGCAACAATTGATAAAGTGATAGAAGTTCAGATGTTACTAAAAGAGAAAGAGGATAAGATTTTTTTTTTTAGAACAACAACTACAACAACTCATCATCACCCAAGAAGCAGAGATAAAATTGGAAAAACTCCAGTAGGATTTCCAGCAAATGCAATTGGATTATCAAAGCAGTCTGGCCAATAAAGAAGAATAGTTATAGACCATGATAGGACTACATAAGAACGATCCTAAGATCGAAGAATTTATCACAGAAGCACTCGCTCTTAATGGCTGACTCTTGCAACAGGAAGAAACACTCTGCCAAAAGATCTCACAATAGAATTCCCATCGCGAAAAGAGTGATAACATTACAAATCAAGTCGTAGATTTACAGCTTGATTACGATTCAATTTTTAAGAAGGTTTCTGACTTTTTGAGCTGGCAGAGATCAGAGGAAGGAAAAAGAGCGGAATTGCCTAGAATCGATGAATATCATAAAGGAATGTTATTTGCAAAATGGAATTCCCAACTTAAAGAAGCAGAGCAGGCGATGGAGGAGGCAACAGCAGCAAACAATGTCATCGAGTGCATTAATGAAAATCTGCACAAGGCAAATTTGATATCAAAGACCACCCCAGGATTCCTCCCAAAGGCACAACAACTTCAAACAAAGTGGAAAAATCCAGCAGAGGAAAAAGCAGAGTCAATTAAATAGGTAAATAGGTTAAATTGGGACCAACTGACGCTTTTGAAACCGGTGCTGGATATTTGCAATTTAAAGGAGCAGATGCAGGATTTATCATAGATATAGTTTAGTTTTATTTTTAGTTTATTTTTTCTTAAAATGAGGAAGGTCATTTAAACCTCCTCATCTAATTTTGTAATATTTATTTTTAGATTTCATAGGGTAGTATTTAGCCCCTCTCATTGCATTTAGAGGGGGGTTCAGAATTTTATCAAAAACAATTCTTCAAAATGTGTAGTTTGCCCCCCACTGAGGAGGTTTTGATAAAATGAATGGAATGAGATTTAGTTTTATATGAGTTTGATGTCTGCTACTAAAATGCACTTTTGTACTCTTAGTGGATGTTAAGTAATTTGAAGATAAATCTATATCACTGAAACTCATGAGTAGAACCTATTAGCAATGGTATTTTTATCTCCTAATACTTTTTACTTATGTGCCAAGTGATAAATTATTTTCAGTTATTGATATATGAAAGTCTGAATGTTCAGTTGTCAATATTGCACTTCTATATGGTGATAGTTATTCTTTTTATGCTGAGTATATGAATAACTCTTATGCAATATGTTTATCATAATTGTTTCAACTAACTTTTAAACGAAACAATCATCTTTAATGGATTCCTTTCTCGTAGTGATTGAATGATTTTCATATCAATTGCTATTAGAAATTATTTTAGATCGCATAAGTGAAACGTTACTCTCGGGATAGTTTAAAGTTAGAAGTTTTCTTTCATTAGGATAGATTGCATATGTTAGTTAAAAGGTATATTAGATTTAGAATAAGCATTCACCCCATAAACCCAGAAAGAAAAACATCATCCCGTTAGTGCAGTCATCATAAACAGATTGGGAAACTAGTCCCTTCATCCCCAGTTGGAGCCACTATTCCAAATGGAAAAGGAGATGCTTTAAGGTCCAGACCTGGTGGTTATCCCCCTTGTTGTAGACTTGATTTTCAGGCCTTCAACACAGTGATAACAGGAAAAAGTGGAGATTTATGTGTGTGCATTTTTGGGGTCGAGAAAATGGTGGCAGTACTGAAGAAGTATTTCTATTGGCTGAATCTTCGACAAGATGTCAGGAAGTACATCATATCATGCACTGCATGTGCCATTTCCAAACTGACCGTCATGAAGTAAGCCCTCTATACCCCACTGCCTACCCCTATTCGACCTTGGGAATCCATCTCCATGGATTACATGTTAGGCCTTCCTTCCACTAAGCATGGAAACAACTGTGTTTTTGTGGTCATCAATAGGTTCTCGAAGATGACCATTATGGAAGCCTGCAAGAAGAATATCACAGTAGAAGCCACTGTTAAACTCTTCTTTGAATGAGTGTGGGTACACTTTGGGATACCATAGTCTATCATCTCAAATCAGGACAGCAGGTTCCCAGTGCATTTTCGTCCAATCTCTTGTTGATGATGGACACCAAACTCACTAAGTCCACAGCCTTCCATCCTCAAATTGATGGCCAGACAGAGGTTGTGAACAGGATGATTGTACACATTTTGCACATGTACAACTCAAAGAATCCACGCACATGGGACGAGAGCCTCCCCTATGTTCAACACAGCTAAAACCCGGCTCTCCACAACTCGACTAGCCACAGCCCTTTTTAGGTGGGCTTGGGATTCTAGCCACTATGTCCCATTGATGTGGCCATGCCATTTGCAACTACTCACGTAGATTCGGCTCATGTCCAGTCTGAAACAGATAAGGCAAACAGCTTCATTGAGCACATCCAACATATTCGCTAGTAGGTCCATGACATTTTGGAGAAATCAAATGCCAAGTACAAGCAGCGACATGATCAACATCGGGTGCCACACAAGTTTTAGGTGGGCAAGAAAGTTTGGTTGCATTTGCGAAAGGAACGCCTTATCGGAGCCTATCAGAAACTTAGACCACTCTGATATGGTCCTTACACCATTACCAAGGCTATCGGAGATAATGCATTTGAGCTCAGCATTCCCCCATTCCTTAGCCTGCACCTAGTGTTCAATGTGGACCGCCTTCAGCCATACTTTCCACCATTACTAGACACATCTGACATTGCGAAACAGCTCACACCCATAGAGTTAAATCCAGATTTCATTGAACAAGCTACAACTGATCGGATCCTGGACACACAGATCAAACACACTCGCCAGAAGGATATCCAACTGTATCGAGTTGTCAAAGCAAGCCAACTCCTTCACCAGGGCATGTGGCTCACCAAGGACCAAGTTCAATAGAATTTTCCTCATCTCATGGAGGAACTCAACGCAATGGGGACCATTGCTTCCTAAGGGGGAGGAATGATCCAAGTGGATATTGGTGGCCACCCACCAAGTCCACTTGGACCCCCATCATTGTTTCTTTCAAATTTTCAGTTTCCTTAATAGTAGCACAATTTACTATTATTAGCAGTTTTTCGGGTCCTAAACTTCCAGAGCCGTTTTGACACCCTAAACGACGTTTTTTTGGGAAACATGGGAGCAACATGGGTCCATGGATCGATGTTACCCTTCCCAAAGTTGTAGTTCTCGAATAGATCTTTCTAACGAGATATTGTACGCATCAAATGGAGATAGTATGCCAAAGTTACGACCCCGAGAAGTTGATGTACCAATTTACCCAAACGGGGCCCACAATTTGGCACTTCATCTTCTAGGGTTAGGTTTTTGTATGTTTAGGGCTTTCCCTTGTTTCTCAACAATAAATAGGCTTTCAAGCCTCATTGTAACATAGTTCAGAGGCATGTAGCTGCCACATCTCTTCTCAAAGATAAGCTACCATCACCCTAGCTGGTTTATTTCCATTGCTGTTTGTAAGCATATTTCAGTATTTTACATTAATGAAATGAAGTATTATTTCTACTGCATCTCTGTTTTTATGCTTATCTTTGTAATTTTTTACATTCCTATTATGAATTATGTTCATTTCATGAAGGTGATCTCTCAGAAGGGTCTTGTTCGAACTGGAAGCGAGTTGCAAGCTCAATGTACAACCGCGCACATGACATAGCGAGCAATGCACAGGGACATCCGGGAGATACAAACAATGAAAAATATGTTGGCCTGATGAGGCATCAATCTCTAGGCATGTAGTGAACATATATCAATGCTTGCAAGCAACGCAGCAGATAAACACTGAGAAGCAGCCCCAAAAGAAAAATGATCGTTACAGTCTTAGAAGTAAGGGGGCTCTCCTTACTTTTGGGCAAGTGAAACAAAGGCTCGAACTACTAAGGAAGGTTGATCCACCAGCTGTCCAAAAGAATAAAACACAAAGCAAGCCTGAGAACACAGTGGTGGATGACAGTACGTCCATGAGCAGCAAACTGTAGAACACTCCGCCAAACAACACAAGTACCAGCCTTACCCCAGACACCTCGGTGATTCTACCCTCTCTGGATTACAACATTGTGGAAGACATGAAGAAAACTAGCGAAAACATCGATTTGTTCAATTTGTATAAGATCCAGAGTTAGTGGGACATCTTGCCACGCGCACTGGTGCAAACGTCAACAAAAAACACAACCTCTACTAGCAAGGGAGAAATCACACCTCCCAGATCACTTTCAACTGTGCTAAACACACTCCGGATGGAAGAAGAAAACTTTGTTTGCCCTTCATTTCCGCTTTCATTTGAAATCTTCAACTGTAATGTTCACAACTATTTGGTTGATTCTGGTGCATAAGCCAACGTCATGTCATTCTCCATTACCAAAAATATCAATGCGCAGTGGAGCAAGACATCCACAAAGATCATCCAACTTGATCTAACATCTGTACCATCCATTGGTAAACTTCAGGATGTGATCATTCGAGACTATATCATGATGGCCGAGTTCACCAGTGCATAAACATTGTTGTTGTGGACATACTGGAAGCATATGGCTTACTACTCAGCAGAGACTGGTCCAGCAAGCTGAATGGATACTTTGCTATAGATTGGTCACACATGTGGCTTCCGTACTGTTAGTGTTGGTATCTTCATCCCTCCGTTAGGGATAAAATACTCTTGTTTCATTGCATGTTAGGTGTCCCTCTCAGTTAGCTGCATTCCATTAGGAGAATGGATTATCTTACGGTAGTGGCTTGTTGTACATTTTCCCTCATGACCTTTACCTGTTGGCCCATTTTCATCCATCAAAATCATCTGCAGTCACTATTGTCTTTAAAAATTTCAAAAGTCTTTTCTAGGGTTTTAGTTTCATTAGGTCTAGGGTTTCATCAAAAAGGTTTTCAAAATGTCTAATAACAGTCAGCAGGCGCATGAGGAGGTTCTGGTATCAATAAGTTTCATAATCAATTGCTCAGAAATGTATTTTTCCTCAAAACTCTTTATTTGTATAAATTCATGGATTTTCAGTTCTTCCATATGTACATCACTTCAGTGGCAACCCTAGTCACCTTGTCAAGCCTCGGTAGCTCCATCCTCTACAAAGCAAACAAAAATCAAGTCATTCAGTTCATCAAAAGGCTCAAATAAAGTAAACTGTTCAAAAAACAGAGTTAAAAAGTAAAGTCACATGGCAAACATTATAAAGGTGGGTTTTATGAGACAGAAATCAAAAGCTTTTGTGCATAAAACATTTTTCTCAATTCAAAAGCTCATTTGTATTCAAAGAACAAAGTGTGAGCAAAGTGAAGGTCGTGTTAAGCAAAGGAAGCGGAATTGGAGAAAAACTGTGAAAAATTGGAGGCGCGGCGCATAGGGTCACCTTTCTTAGTATTATTTTGCACTGGCACAGCGCACACAGGAGGCGTGGCGTATTGGGTTTGAGGTGTGGCGCATAGAGCTGCCAAGCCCGATTTCTTCCAAACCTCCCCCAAATTGCCAAAATCACTCAACTCTTCTAGTGTGCAAGTAAGTTAAGCCCTCTTCCTTGCTAGTGAAGGAGTTTTTCATAAAGTTTATGGTGGTTGTGTAAAGAAAAATCAAACCCTACTTCCTTACCATTTCTCAAGAAATATTGCTTAGGGTTTGTACTTGTCATTTGGCTGCCAAGTCTATTCTACCACTCCCTCACTTTTTCACTCTTTCATTCATTTCCTCACCTTATCCACAATTCCCCAACTCCTATATTCGGTCATCCCTATCCCCAAATCCCCATTTTCCCAAATCCTAACTACAAATCCCCAAACCCTAATTGCTGTCACCAAAGCTTACATATCACTCCCTAATCCCCTGTTTCCCAAACAAAACCCTGTCCTAATAGTCCCAAAATCCCTCATATTCTCTACCTCCATAGTCCCCTCATATACTTTTCCCCTTGGTGGCAGAAAATTAAAAAACACCATAAATCTTCTACTATTCATCAAGAAAGCACACTCACTAGCAAACATGGAGTCTGATCCTTCATATGATCATGAGGAAGAGACACACAGTGATTCTCCTATGGAAGCACATGCACCAAGGAGACCTCATAAGTGTGGAAAACATATATGAGAGGAACCTACAACACTTTTTGAGGTGCAAGCCTGCCCTCTCGCTATCACATGCTTCCAACACGAATCCTGCTATGAGTTCTGTGAGCTGGTTGCTAGAGTTCAGTATCATAATGAGTTGGCCCAGTTGTTTGTGCTTCATTTACATAATGGTCAAGCCACTCTAGCCAGTGTAACATTCACTTTAACACCAGAATCTATTTCTCTAGAAATCGACATTCCTGATATTGGAGAGAAATGGAATAAGAGGTAGCAAATTGACAGGGAACACTATGAACCATACATCAAGCCCGATTATTTGAGACAACTCAGCAGAGTTTTTCCCTTTCGGTACCTGAAAGATTCATATGTTCCTTTGATGAAATTGATAATGAAATATTTCAGCTGTGAGGGCCGATTTTCTCGCCTATATGCCTACCATATCAGACTGTTGATGCACTTTACCAGGGTGAGGATTATGAATCTCCCCTACTTCATGTGCCGAAACATTGAGAAGATGACCACCCTAGTACAACAAAAGACTCCTTAGCAACAGTTCAATAGTATATATCATTTTGCTCTCATTAAGATTGTGGTCATGCATTAGCTTGGTTTGCAGGGCATCACTTGGGAGGAGTTCATTTCTCATGAGTTCTTCACAACTTGTCAGGGACCTCTAGAGACTTTTCATGAGACAGGTGGACATTCACATCAGCATGAGGGTCATGAGACACAGGCCGTTAGTATGTCGGTTTTCGTCACCTATCAAAAGGGCACTAGATGGTTGTTTGCAGCAGCAAAGAGAGTATTATCTCCACTCGAGGTGGAAGGGTCTCACTTCCTTGATCAGCACAAGAGGTTCAAGACAAGGGCAAGAGGCCATTACAGGATGAGGGCCCTTCAGGTGAGTAGGAGACTGATTTTATTCTCATTGAGGGTGATGATACTGATTTGGGCCCACAAAGCTCAAATCTCAAAGAAGTCATCCAAGAGCAACAAGTGGACATCAATGCTTTGTCCCTCAACTTAGAAAGATCTAAGTGGATAATAAAGTACCTGGAAAAAAGAAACAAGCAACTTGAGGATCAACAAGTGATTATGGAGTTGCAAAACATATGGGAAAACCGCCAAGCTGCCAAAAGGAGGAAGGTGAAGCTCACATCACTTGAGTAAGAGATCAATGCTGATCGGGAATCTTGGCTTGAAAGAACTAATATCCACTTAGAGAGGTTGTTAGAGAAGGCCAATAGGGAGAAGACATTGTTGAGGCATATGGCTTATCATTACATGGCGAGAAACAAAGTTTGCAAGGCAAGAATCAGGAGCTTGAAGGCTAAGTTGAAAAGGGCATCAAGGAGGCGAAAGGAGCAAGATAGAATTCAAATATTGGCTGAGGCTTTCCTGGCCCAACACAACACTTGATGGAGAAGACTCAGCCCAAATTTCAAAAAAATTGGGACACTTTTTGCATTTTTGGAATTTTTGACACAAAAAACAGAATTTTCTGCGCTATGCGCCATGCCACCTGGCGCTCTCTTTTGATGGGAGCCTCCAAATGACAAAAACTTAGCATTTTTGGATTTGGCATGAAAAAATATGCTTGCCTACCAATGGCCAAGAAATTTTGACAGGTTTTGATCCCTCAAAAAGGTCAAAAACACTCAAAAAATGACCTTACTACCCCTATTTTGACACACAGGAAGCAGCGTTGGGAGAACTCAGTTTTGGAGGGTAAAGTTGAGACCAAATTAAAAAAATCGACTTGGGTTGGAAAGTAGACAGGAAGACCTTTCCAAAAAGCACAATTGGAGCAAATTTGGACACCTAGAAGGCCTCCAAAAGTGGCTGCAAATAGGCACTGCGCATAGGGAAATTGGCGCGACACATTGAGTAAACTTTGCTCAATTTGACCAAGAACACTCTATTTTTCGCCTGGCTTCTTGACAGTTTGACTTTTCTCCATCTCAATGTCAAACTTGTGATGTAATTTAATATAAATTTATGGATCTTGATGTAATTATGTCAAATTTTCACTTATGGAGGTAGATTCATCTATCAAAAAGTTGTTTGAAACTGAATGAATCAGTTCCCTAGTTTCTAGAGGCAAGCTGTTCCGCTGCCTAATTTCTAGTTCTCAGTTTAGAATTAGTTGTAACAGCTCCTAAACTTGTGAGCTCAATGCCTAGAGGCTAGGGTGATTTATGGTTTGTCTACATCTTGTGATTTTTCATTTATTAGCATGGTTGGACTTTTGAGAAAGCTTGGAGCTTCATTGTATACTCATACCAGCAGTTTTGGCTAAGGAATAGAGACCAGGGTTTGCAGCACTCTTTGGGATCCATGTGGCATTATGTTTTGGTATAGTGATTTCTTCTGTAATTGTGAATATATTTATGTTTTGTGTATGCCATTCTCTCTCTTATTTCTTCTTAACTAAATCAAACAAGGGTAAAGGTAGAATCCATTGAAATTGCAGTGCTCTACCTAGGGTTTGTTTTAGTTTTGATGTTTTCAGTTTTTTGAAGAGGATCCCTAAGTTTTCTTGCCCTCTTCAACTCTTCACCTATCTAATCTCTCCATCTCATTCAATTTGAAGTGCCAAATCAATTTTCCTACCTTGCCCCATTGAGATCTCTGCAAAACTGAGCCTCAATCCTCACACCCAAAATTTGCCTTTCCATTTGAGCCAACAAAACAACATTATTTTGAAATTAAACCCTTTTGCGCACATACCTAGCCTAAGATCAGTATTTATATCTGTCATCTCAAGCCCTCATCGGTCATATTTTGCTAAGATTGACCAGGAGAGAGCCCTCTCTCGACCTAGTAGGGCTAGCTACCAGGTTAAGCGTGGTTTGATGTTGACCTAGATCCTACCTTTCTCAACCTGAGGTAGATTTAGGCTCTAACATGTACAAGGGAAAAAAATTCAAATCTAGGTGTTATCTGAGAGATATATTGTTGGCATTATGATACAAGTGTTGTCCTTGATGGCAACTCTCACAGATGACAGATCATAATGCAACAGGTCAGTAGCAAAGAATTGATGATCAGACTACAAAGAATGAAGAAAGAAAAGGATATATGCTAGTTGCATTAGACACATTTGCGTGTACATGCAGGTTCCCTTAACTGAAGTAGCGTATATGAATCTGAGTATGGAAATGAAAAAGTGTATGATTTGATAATACTGATTCACCCCCCCTCTCAGTCTTATTTCCAACAATTGGAATTAGAGCAAGTCCTTTGGTAGAAGCTTGATTGCTTGAAGGAGATCTGTAGAACAATGGGAAAGAAGCTTAAGAAGAAAGCACCTCAAAATAAGAAGACATATCAAAGGAACTATGACAGTGGGAGAATCGATTGGGGAATATGTGGAAGAAACACTTCAAATTCAGAATCACTTCAGAATGAGGATGAACAAGCAAAAGAACTATCAGGTATGAACTTGTTATCCTCTGGTGATGCATTTCTCCATCCATTTGAAGATGATGAAAGTGATAGCGAAACAACTGAATTTGCTCTTATGGGTGAGAAAGAAATATATCAAATAGAGGCAGAATTTAAAAGGCTTAAAGACAAAATTAGAGATCAACAAGATCTATTGCACAAAAGGGAATGTGTCTCAGAAGAAGAAGTTACCAATCTAAAAGCTCAACTAGAGGAAGGAAACATGGTAAGGAAGCTATTCAAGGAAAAGGAAGATCAACGTCAAAAGTTGTATGATGAAGTAACATCATTAAGAAATGAAGTAAATAAAAGGAGCACAACAATCAAGAAACTCAGAGAAAGATCCAGTTATTATGAAAGGCTTGAAGCTAAGATCCTCTCGCTAAAAGAAGATCTTGAAGAATCAAATAAGCAGAATAAATAACTACTCGAAGCTCTTGAAAAACAAGAAAATTAAGTTCTTGAATTAAGACATCAGTTGGAAGAAGGAAGAAAATTTGAAGAAAGCATGAAGAAGAAATATTGTGAAAAGGAGGAGCAACATCAGGTTGAGGTAAATATTCTAAAAGATAACTTAGAAGAAAAGGATAAGCTTTTACAATTTCAAGATAGTACTAAGATCTTGGATGATATTCTTAGTAGTCAAAGGTCTCCTACTATCAAAACTGGTCTTGGTTTTCATGAATCTGTTGAAGGTGAATCTAGTTCACAAAATAAGTAAAGGGACTCTAATGCAAAATCTGAAATGCTCAACAAGGAGATGAGAGGTCAATCCCATCAACAACCAAGGAAAGAAATTCTTCAAAGAAAATCTTTTATTCCTAATTATGGAAGTGATAGTCAGTAAATTCCTCAAATGAATAATATTGAATGTTATGTATGTCATAATTTTGGACATGTTGTAGCCAGATGCAGAAGTAGAATGGTTCAAGACCATCACACAGAAAGATCATCACGTTCCAAGTACTTTAAGGGATATTGTTTTTCTTGCAATATGTTTGGTCACAAAGCTATTGATTGCTACAAAAGGAATATGAAAAATGTAAGATGTTATGCATGTAGCAAGCTAGGACATATAGCAAAGGAATGCAGGAAGAATGTACAGGCACCATACCAAAAGGAGAAAACATCATCACACTTGAAGATATGGAAGAAGAAGGAAGCACAGTTTGAAAGATGTGGCACAGCACAATGTACAGACATAACAAACTCAGAGGAAGCTGAAAGTGTAAACCTTCAGTGTTCTCAATCCCATACACAAGTTTCATAAACAGAAGTTGCGTATATATGTGAGTTAGACTCTGCACAGTCACGTATAGGTCAGTTGGAGAAAAGCAATGGGACAGGCTCAGGAAAAGGGTCTGATATGATTCAGTTCATTATTTGCTTAGTTTGATAATGGTTACAATCTACTGATGATGTGTGGAAATGTCTTGATGCTTGTAAGATGTTTAGAAGTGTTTTGATCCTAACTTGATGATGATGATGCCTTGATACTTCTTGCTGATATATGCATGATCAGATCTAACAGATGGCACAGGTTTAGGGGGGAGCATATGCTTTTAATAATGCATTGTTGGCATTATGGTTAGTAGTCCTTGGTGGTGATGCTTATATGGCTAAATGATACATCTTTCTATGATATGGTTATGAGTTGTCCATGACAAACTTGGGGTTACATAGTTGGTGTTCAGATCATATTTGTGGTTGATTCTCCGATGATGCATATATGGTGCTTACATGGTGATCTTCATAAGGATAAGGAGAAGTACAAAGCTTGAATACACAATTTCATTACTTGATGATGAGTCACTCATATGCTGTTGTCGACATATAATACAGTTATGATGCAAGATTCCTATAGTTCTTGGCACTCACATGGATGAGGATTGTTGTTGTTGATGATATCAAGAAGTCTTGAGCTCAAGATACATAGTGCTCTATACAGTATACTAGATACATGGATGATTACTCAAAGTTTCATTGTTGGAGACATGATGATGATGAGTTCTTACCTATATGATGATAGGTTGATACTTACATATGTTGATTGATGCAGATCTTCCCAAGTGATGATATATAAGATCAAGGTGTTTTTCACATATGATATAATGTGAATGATTCTGTATGTCATATGCAGAATTTTGTTCAAAAGGATGAGTTGATATCTATATGCAGACATACCTTGTTATAGGTTGATGAGTTATACACTAATGGGAATATACAAGTTGGTCTAGATGTTGTTGACAGATGCTTATGGAGCAGATCATACATTGTGTATGATAGTTGCTGATGACTATCATGGTCTTATTTAGATGTTTGGTCTCTATCATAAATGTCATGTAAAGGTCATATCAAGACTCATGATGTAATAGTTTGTCTCTATCTATTGTAGTCATTTGATGAATCTCTTTTGGTCATATGATGTAATTTGTACCCCCACTATGCATGGGAAGGATGATGTAATATTTCAGTCATCTATAAACAATTGGTATCTAGTGTATCCCCACTTGGATGAGTCAATATGGGTATATCCCCACTTGGTTGGGAGATGGATGTATGTATGAGTCTTTGGTGATAGGAAGGTCATTTATGATGTATAGAGTCATGTTCTTGTAGAAAATCGTTTTGGAGACCTTGCTTACAGTCAGGGGGAGCATGAACAACACACTTCAACAGAGCAGAGATTTCAGCATGTACTCAGAGGGAGCATGGATAGATTGGTACACCTTGGCATATACAAAGGGGGAGCTCAATCAGAGATTTCAACAAGTGCTTAGGGGGAGTATGGACAACAGAATGTATATCAAGGAAGAGAATATTTTGGTTCGCCCTTTACCCTTGATGTCAAAGGGGGAGAGTGACTTGGTATGCTTGTTGCCATCAAGTCCAAAGGGGGAGATTGTTGGCATTATGATGCATGTGTTGTACTTGATGGCAACCCACTTGTAGCAGAACATATCACTTATATATAACTAGATGAATCTACAGAAGAGAGATCAGATGTGATAGAACACATGGGATGCAGGGCAGCTCAAACGAATCAGTTCAGATGTAATGTACAATGACAACTCGTTAAGATGATAGTTCTCAGTATGGCAAGTTAGCTTTGCCATCAAGTCCAAAGGGGGAGATTGTTGGCATTATGATACAAGTGTTTTCCTTGATGGCAACTCTCATAGGTGACAGATCATAGTGCAGCAGGTCAGTAGCACAGAATTGATGATCAGACTACAAAGAATGAAGAAAGAAAAGGATATATGCTAGTTGCATTAGACACAGTTGCATGTACACGCAGGTTCCCTTAACTGAAGTAGCGTATATGAATCTAAGTATGGAAATGAAAAAGTGTTTGATTTGATAATACTGATTCACCCCCCCTCTCAGTATTATTTCCAACATATATGAGGCATAATATCACTCCCATCAATGGAGAAAATGAATTGTTGGCCTTCGCAGAAATCATGTGCGGAAAATGCCTATTGGAAACAATGTTGGGGTGTTATCTCACACGGCTAGTTCCAACTCCACCAGACACATAGTTGGGTCTCCTTCCTTTCCCAATTGAAGGAAATGAAGCATGTACAGTACATTGTAACATTAGCAATAGTAGCAGTACTGATAGCAATAGTAGTAATGTAGGCACATAAAACGGTCCATGTACAGACGAGTTGTGGACCATGTACTTCGACGAATCAAACATAGGATGGCTCAGGACCTGGGTGTGTCTTGATCGACCCAAATAACAAGAAACATTCGATTTCAAGCCATTTGGAATTGGAGTGCACAAACAACATTGCCAAATATGAAGCACTTGTGTTGGGCTTGCAAAAATCCATCAGCCTCAACGTGGTCGTGCTCAAAGTGGTAGGTGATTCAGAAATAGTGGAACGGAAGTTGTGTAACACCCTCACTATTTATCACCTCATCTCAAAAGTTACCAACAAGAGGTATGGTGACTGGTCTCTAACTTCCAAGCATTTAATATCACTGTTGTACCAAGAACACATAATGCAGCTATGAATGTCTTGGAAAATATAGCTTTTAGAATGTCACCATTTAGGGATAGATTTACCTTGAAATTTTGTATAGACCATCTATCCCGGATAACGTAACTAATTTACACATGTTTGATGATGATCAACAAATACTACATTTCATGGCCAATGCTGATATCTTCAGGGACTCAGTGATAGATGAAGATGAGCACGAGTGATCTTTGCAAGCAGGGATGGAGGTTAATAAGGGCCACCTCATCCCCAAAGGTGTGGTATCGCTAGAAAAACTCTATGACTTGCAATAATACTTTCAGGGGCCAAGGAACAGCAAAACCCATAGCTCCACCATGATGCACGAACTGATTAACTTAGGAATAGAACAAGATCTGAAGTTTGTCAATCTCGATACATTTTGCACGCAGCAGGAGCGGCAATCCTTTGTCCACTTGTTCAAATAGTACTGGGATGTGTTCGCATGGACATAAGATGATCTAAAAACTTATGACACACGAATAATCCAACACTTCATTTTGATCAAAGAATGGGTCAAGCCATATCAACAAAAGTTGAGGAAAGTACATCCATCACTTGAACCCCTCATACAGAAAGAGCTTACCAAGCTATTGGATGCATAGATCATACACATAGTTCATCGTTTACTTGGGTTTCAAACCTTGTTCATGTACATAAGAAGTCCGAGGAAATATGCTTGTGTGTTGATTTCTGAAACATGAACCGCGCCTTGGACAAAGATAACTACCCCGTGTCATCTATAGAGCACACTTTGCAAATAGTATCTAGGGCGAAAATGTTTTCTTTACTCAATGATTTATTAGAATATAATTAGGTTCTGGTAGTAGAATCTGATAGACTCAAAACTACCTTCCATACCAAGTGGGGTACATTCGCATAGAGAAGAATGACATTTGGGCTCGTGAATGCAAGTGCAACCTTTTAGCGTGCCATGGACATCACCTTCTGTGGAATAATCAGACAAAGCATAGTGGTGTACCTTGATGATGTGACTATGTTTCCAAGAAAACAAGAAGACCACATATGCCATCGAAAGAAAATTTTTGAGCGATGCCGAAAATACAAGATTTCCTTGAATCCCAAAAAGAGCATATTTGCAGTGTTTGAGGGGAACGCCCTTGGGCACATCATTTCCAAAAGTGGGATAAAGGTCGATCCATACCAGGTCTGAACTATTGCATAGATCTCTCACCCAGCCAACAAGAAAGAAATCCACTCCTTCTTGGGAAATATAATCTTCCCTAGGAAGTTCATCTCGAACTATGCGTAGATTGTAAAACCAATGCAAGCCATGATCAAGAAGGATGCAGTTTACAACTAGGAAAAGAGGGAAAAGTATGCATTCACCTGTATCAAGTAGGATATTTCAAAAGTGCCTACACTCTACATTCCAGATTTTAACAAAGACTTTCTGTTATACACCTTCACCTCAGGCGACTCACTCATTGTAGTACTCACTCAGAAGGATGAAATGAACGACAAATTTCCCATCTCCTTCATGATCGCAAGCATGAAGGGACCCAAAATCAACTACCCCTCCATTAACAAACAAGAATATGTAGTATACAAGGCAGTGAAACATTTCAGACCCTACTTGCTGAAGAATCATTGCATAGTGTATGTGCCTCACCCAGTAGTCTCCTCACTACTTGTACAACAAGAGCTGGGTGAACAATGTGCGAACTAGATGATAGGATTGAAATAGTTTGATATTGACATCAAGCTAGTTCATGCCATCAAGGGTCATGGTCTCTACAAACTCGCAATTGAGGCACTAAGAGCACGGGAGGAAGAAGCAGAGCTCGTCAGCTCGGAGCAGGAAATTGAAATGTATGATGTAGTGCGAGAACCACCCACTATAAATGGAAACTCTTGGTGCGATGATGTGCACAAGTACATTGAGCAGGTCACCATACCCTCTCACTTTTCCATTAGACAGAAGAGGGAACTACACCTCAAAGCTTTAGCTTATCAGTTTGTGCATGAAGTGCTTTACAGAAAGCACCGCAACATAATATTTATCAGGTTCCTGGAGGCACATGAATCAAAGAAATACCACTGCACACAAAGTTATGTGATCTAATTTCTAGTGGAACATATTACTCAAGGATGCACATGCTTACGCCCGCAAGTGCTTGGTATGTCAGCAATGTGCTGACAGGACGTGAAGGTCAACAGTGCCACTGCACCCTCTTGCAGTGATTTAACCATTCCAACAATGGGGCCTGGACATCATCGGGGAGATTTTCCCACATTCGTCTAAACAAAAATGTTACATTCTAATAGCAACTGATTACTTCATGTGGTGGACAGTAGCAGTTCCGCTCTAGAAAGTGAACGACCAGGAAGTCACTAGCTTCCTCCAACATAACATCATTTCATGCTTTGGTGTTCCGATATCACTTGTATTTGAAAATGCAACTTGATTTTCATCTTTGAAGCATTATGATTTTGCATTGCAAAATGGTATTGTGCTGAAACACTCATCTAACTACTACCCGCAAGAAAACAGTCTCACAATTCACGAACCAAAACCTTATCCATATAATCGAAAAGATTGTTTATTATGAGCAACGTAACTGGCACTCTACCTTGAAGAATGATTTATGGGATGACCATGTAACACCCAAATCCTCTCTGAATACCACCATACTTCCTGGTCTATCGTAAAGAAGCCATCCTAGTGCCCAACATCTACTTTCCTACGCTTCAACTGTCTCAAGAATCCCAATGAAAGCCTTGCATGCTAGTTAAGCATAGGATGGATACACTTCACAAAATATAGGAAGAAAGGACGAAAGCAAAAGAAAAGTTTACACTCCACCAGAACTGTATCAAGAGATAGTTCAACAATAAGTCTGTAGGGAAAGTTAACTTCGATGTTGGTGACTTAGTCTCTAAATGGGATAAACCCCAGAAGACAAAGGCAAGCATACAAGGTTCCAGTCCCTGTGGATTGTTCCGTACATAGTCTATGAGAAGCTTAGCTTTTAAAAAACATGCTCACAAAAAGATAGAAAAGATAGATCAATGCCTTTAGAATCAGCCTCTTCAAGGGGGAAATCTCCTTTACATTACACAAATGAACAATTATTGGATGATACAAAGGAAAAAACCTCATTTCTATATATAGGAGTCTAACGGGTCACAATATAATCAAAGCTGACATGACAATAATAATATAAGGGCACAACAATAACAATAGTGGGCTTTTATAGGGCACAATAATAACAATATGGGGACAATAGGGGCACAACAATAACAAAGGGATAAAATGAAAATAGTAATGGGAGAATCACTAGTATTATAGGGGACTAACATGCCCCTCTCCTTCAAAAAAGTGTTTTCCTAAACGCTTGAGTAGTTTTGGATGCTTCCATATAAAATTCTCACCTTCCCATGTGGAATCTTCAGCGGGTAAGCTCTTCCACTTGACAAGATACTCTCAAATGTATTGATTTCTCAACTATCGAGTTCTTGTTGCTATGAATGCTTTAGGTTCCAATATGATTTTTCCTTCCTCGTCAAGTTCTAGCAATATTTTTTGAACTGGGATCATGTCACCAATAACCTTCTTTAAGCATGAAACATGGAAAACAGGGTGCACTCAGGAAGCTGCAAGAAGCTCCAATTTGTATGCCATAGTACCAATATTTTGCAACAGCTTGTACGAACCATAACACTTTGGTGATAATTTATTATTGTTCTTAGCTTACTTGAGGGACATTTGTTTATATGGTTGTAGCCGTAGAAATACATAGTCACCTACATCAAAACTTATTTTTCTATGATGTTGATCTTCCTATTGTTTCATTCTATTCTGTGCCAAAATTTAGGTTATCCTTTAAGAGTTGGACAACCTATTTTTCATGCTAGATGTGATCTTCCATTGCTTGAACCTTAGAATTTTCTCTTAAATATGATGTGATGGACGGTGGATGATATCCATAAAATTCCATAAATGGGGTCATTTTTGCTGCAGTATGGAAGCAAGTGTTATACCACCATTCAGCCAGAGGTAACCATTTGACCCATTGTTTCTGTTTATTAGATACAAAGAGCAAAGATATCCTTCCAAACATTTGTTTACTATCTTATTTTGCCCATCAGGTTGAGGATGATAAGATGAGCTATGAGCTAACTGAGTACCAGGAGAAGAAAATAATTTTGTCCAAAAATTTCCAGTGAAAATGGGATCTCTATCGCTTACAATAATCTTTTTGTTTCCATGTAGATTTTTAATTTTTTCCATAAATGCAGTAGAAACTGTGCTTGCTTTAAATGGATATGATAATGCACAACATTGTGCAAACTTGGTAAGTCTGTCAACTACCACCATGATGACACTCTTTCCTTCAGACTTGGGTAAACCTATGATAAAATCCATTGAACCCTCCTCCCAACGTTGGCTTCGAATGGATAAAGGTTGTAATAGACATGGGGTCTTAATTGTTTCAACTTTATTTTTTTTGCAAACCAGACATTCTCCAACAAACTTTTGAATATCTGATTTAAGGCCATCCAAAAAAAAATCCTTCTTAACCCTGTGGTAAGTTTTTAAAATTCCTAAGTTCCCTCCTAAGGGAGAGGTGTGCAATTCCATAAGAATATTTTGTTTGAGTTGGGAATTCTTACATAGGTATAAGCGATCTTTGTACCATAATGAATCATTTTTCCAACTAAATGTATCAGATGTATAGGGATCTTGTTGTAACTTTTGAATAAGTTCCCACACTTCTTCATCATTCTTCCATTCATCCCTTGCTTTGTTTATCCAATTCAGTGGGATAATAGAAGTGGCGCAAAGAAATGCTTCCACATCCTCATCCTTTCTTGAGAGTGCATCTGCCACAACATTTTGCTTCCCTTTTTTGTAGATGATTTCAAAGTCATAACCCAACATCTTTGTGACCCATTTTTGGCTACCTCTTCTAAAGATAATCTTTGTTCTAAAAAGTATTTAAGACTATCATGATCCATTTTTACCTTGAAGTGTCTTCCCATTAGGTAGGATCGTCATTTCTTAAGTGCATGTTGTATTGCCAACATTTCCTTCTCATAAATAGCTTTGTGTAAATACTTTCCTTTGATTGGAGGACTTTTGAAAGCAATGGGTCTTTATTCTTGCATTAAAACAACACCAATTCTATTTCCCAGAGGCATCACATTCCACAATAAAGGTTTTTGTTAAGTTCGACGTAGCTAAGACCAGTTCTTGGCACATTTCGTCTTTAATATGTTCAAAGGCTTTCATTTCTTTTGGAGTCCATGAAAATACATCTGTCTTCAATAATGTTGTTAGAGGTGCTGCTATTCACCCATAATTCTCAACAAACTTGTGATAATACCCTGTCAACCCAAGAAATCCTCATAGATGCTTTATGGATGTGGAGATTTTCCATTCCTTAATGGCTTTAATTTTTCTAGTGTCTACCTTAACACCTTCATGAGATACAATATGACCTAGATATTCCACCTCGTGTATTCCAAAGAAACATTTGGAAATTTTTGCATATAATTGTTTCTCCTCCAATAGTTTGAGAACCCTGTCAACATGTTGAACATGATCCTTCCAAGACTTCTTGTAGTTTAGTATATCATCAAAAAGTACTCACACAAATTTTCTAACGAAGGGTTTGAAAATGGAATTCATCAAAATTTGAAATGTAGAAGGTGTATTTGTAAGGCCAAAATGCATGACCAAAAATTCATAATGACTCTCATGAGTTCTAAATGTTGTTTTCAGAATGTCTTCAGTCTTCATTCTAATTTTATGATATCCTGAACAAAGATCCAACTTGGTGGAGTAAATTGATCCATGCAATTCATCCAATAATTCATCAATGATAGGAATGGGAAATGTATCTTTGATAGTGAACTTGTTGGGCTCCCTATAATCCAGACACATGTGCCATGACCCATCCTCCTTGCGCACCAATACTACTAGAGCAAAGAAAGAAATTTGACTAGGTTGAATTATACCAGCCTCTACCATTTATGCAACCATAGGTGCAATTTCACTCTTTTGGGCATTGGGATATCTATAAGGTTTGATGTTTAGAGGAACACTTCTTGGAATCAAATGAATAGCATGATCATGGTCATGAATAGATGGGAGGCCTTTGGGAGTCTCAACTACCTTGGAATGATTGTCTAAGACTTTTTGGAGATCTAGAGAAATATATGATTTCGATATGGTGTTTCCGGGAAAACTAGTATCTTTTCGATCTGCTAGTCCCACTAAGATGGGTAGCTATCTTAGAAACAAACAATTCAAAGCACTTCAAGATTTCCTTTATGTATGATAGATAAGAGAGAAGCAAAGAACACCAACCTGTTTCTTCCACTTGGCTCCTTGCTTGTTCCTTCTCTCCCTTGATAGAGCTTGCCACTCTTCTTCTACTTGTCCTGCTTTAGAGAATACCTGTAGAGGCAAAGCAACAAAACACTATCAAAGCATCTCGATCTATGATATCATAAACAATGTAGAATCAGAAATACATTAACGATACAATTGCATCCTCAAACAATAAGACTCAAAAATACACGATTATATGAAGGAAAACTCAAAGAACTTTATTGATAGTAGAAATAGAAGAGAGGATTACAACCATCAATTGAAACTCTGGTGTTGGATATAGGAAGCAATTCAATTCCTTGGCTATCTTACAATGAATACTACGTGAATCAATCAACACTGTGACCTTTTTCTTCTTGATATGTCCTTCTATCTTGATAGTTTGAGGAGTGGCAATTCTTGCTAATGCATTACAAGATATTGTCTGATTCATTTCTTCTTTCCCTAGGATTTTTTTCCTGGTGTATATCCTCTTCTTTTGACATTTCCTACTCATTTTCTTCCTCCTCTTCACAATCTATGTAAAATAATTTTTTCTCAGCACACTTATGACCTTTAGTGTATTTTCTATCACAATTGTAACAAAGCCCTTTTTCTCTTTCTTCTTCCAAATGTTGGTGTGTCAACCTTGTAGGTTGTGGGAGGCTAGGAGCAACAACACTTCCATCTTTATAGTTGTGAGTGGTAGGATTCCTTGTTGCCATAATTTTTCTTTCCATTTTCCTTGCCAACCTGAATTCCTTCTCCAATGAATCTGTTTCCCAAAGGTGAACCTCATGTTCGATGTTATCATTTAAAGTCCCTATGAACACATCAATCCTATGCTCCTCTGGAATATCTTTTACCCTTATATGCAATTTTTGGAAGTCCTCAATGTGCTCCATCATTGAACCCTTTTGTTTGAGATTTATCAATTGACTAAAAAAGGTGTTGACTTTTGTATCCTCATAATGTGCTATCATTTCTTCCGTAAAAACTTCCCAAGTGACAATTTGTTTACGAGAGCAAAGCCATCGATACCATACAAACTGATTTGGTTCCAAATAGAAAGTTTCAATGCGTAACTTTTGTGTGTTTTACACATTATATAGATGGAAATATTGTTCCATCAGTAGTACCATGTTACGAGATCCTTGCCATCAAACTTCCTCATATCTATCTTTGGAATGTTGTGGGTCTTTGTTCCAACATTAGAGTCAATGAAATCATGATTAACATTTATTTTGTTCTCATCATGAGTTTCCTCTACCACCTTTTTGCCATTAAGAAGCCTTTCTTGTAGCTACTTTGTCAAACCTTCATTAAAACATTTCATGCCTTTCTTCAAATATTCAATGTTGTCATTCTTTGAATCATGATTAACATTTCTTTTGTTCTCATTATGATTTTCCTCTACTACCTTTTCGCTGTTAGGAAGCCTTTCTTGTACCAACTTTTGTAGGCTTTAACCCCGTACAGAAATTACCTGCATACGAATTCTAAATCACAAGAAAATAAAAATGCGAGAGCATAATCCATAAAACACATATACACAGAGATTTCCCACTGGATCTCAAAACCAAGACTACCAGCTTGATTTTTCATTATATTCATTTCAATGTCACAATACATATTTATACATGCCGAAGCATCCAATACCATGGACCGAAAACCATCGCGTCCAAAATTGTGGACCGAAAACCATAGGTAGGTTCGCCCAACCTAATATAGGGTCCAAAAAAAAAATTCTCGGGGCGCTGCCCCGCCCCCCTCAAACCCCCCGGACAAGGGGGGTTTCCGCCCCCCCGCTGCGCAATCAGCGCGGCGAAGGGGGGGCTCCGCCCCCCCTCTAACCCCCTGGTTCACTACGTCGATTAGTCGTGGAAAGAATATAACACAACCCAACAATCTCCCACTTGTTGTTTTCTTTCCACAAGGGGCCACTAGAGAGCTTAGTCATTTTTCTAGCCCTGAAACGCCCATTGTTTCTCTACACCAAGAGAACTTCTCAGAGCTCACATATTTTGTCAATGCGTCTGTAGTATTCTTCAAAGTGTCCACCTTTACCAGCAACACCTTTTTGTCTTCTATCATATCCCTCACAAAGTGATACTGAACATCAATGTGCTTTGTCTTTGATGATAAGCAGGGTTCTTTGCCAAGAAAATTGCACTTTGGCTGTCACAGTCTATCCTTATAGCTCCCTATACTAACCGCATACTTGAACACAATCTCTGCAACCAAATGCTTCTTGCTTGCATGAGTGCTGCCATGTATTCTGCCTCTGTAGTTGATAGTGGCCACTCAATTGTTTCTTACTCATCCAACTGACTGCACCTCCAAATAGGTTAAAACACATACCCACTTGTAGATCTTCTCTGATCCAGATCTCCAGCCCAGTCTGCATCAACAAAGCCACGGATATCCAACACTCTGTCCAATCCTGGTCTTCCTTGGTAGCACAAACCATAATCACTAGTGCCACGCAAATACCTGAAAACCGCCTTCACTGCTGTCCAGTGCTCCTTCCCTGGTTTTGACATAAACCTGCTCAATACTCCCACTGCATGTGCAATGTTTGGTCTAGTACAGACCATTGCATGCATCAAGCTACCGACTGCACTTGCATATGGAACACGAGATATGTCCTCTTCCTCTTCTTGTGTCTTGGGACACTGTTCAGCAGATAACCTCACACCTACAGGAATAGGAACCTTCACCGGTTTACTATCCTGCATATTAAACCTCTGCAATATTGTCTCGACATACTTCCTCTGGTTTAACCAGAGCTTCCTCTTTGCCCGATCTCTTTTAATTTCCATGCCCAAAATATAGTTTGCAGCACCGAGATCTTTCAAGTCGAATTTGGAGGACAATTGGGTATTCAAATCCTGGATAATTTCTTTGTCATTTCCAACCAACAACATATCATCCACATACAAGACCAGATAAATAACACGGTCACAATTAATTTAAAATACACACAATGATCCGCTTTGCTTCTGGTGAAGCCAAGTCCCCGTATAAATGTATCAAATTTCTGATACCACATCCTTGGTGACTGTTTTAACCCATACAGAGACTTCTTTAACTTGCATACAGTTCTTTCTTACCCTTCACCGCAAAGCCTTCAGGTTGCTTCATGTAGATTTCCTCTTCCAAATCCCCGTGAAGAAATGTTGTCTTCACATCCATCTGTTCTACCTCAAAATCAAAAGCAACAGCAACATATAAAAGTAATCTAATAGAAGTTACCTTGGCAACAGGAGAAAAAATATCACCAAAATCAATTCCCGACACCTGGGAATAACCTTTTGCTACCAACCGAGCTTTGTAATTCTCCACCTTCCCTTCTGCATTTGTCTTCTTCTTGAACACCCATTTGCTACCAATGGGTTTCTTCCAGCCAGCAACTCCAACAGATCCCAAGCCTCATTTTTGTGCAAAGATGCCATTTCATCAACCATGGCCTCTTTCCAGAGTTTTCCATCCTCTGAATCCACTGCTTCCTTCACAGTTCTGGGATCATCATCAGTAACAGACAAAGCAAAGTTTGAACAGAAAGCAGATGGGCTATACCTTTCCAGCTGCCTTCTTTCTCGAGCTGATCTTCTCACAGCCGGAGTTTGTGGCTCTTCATCTTCTGATTCCTCCTCTGCTACAGAGTCTGATTCTTCCTCCTTTAGTTCAAACTCTATCTTCACAGGGTCCTTTGGTTGGACTTCATGTTTAATAACATCTTTC
>APFE030069320.1:0-20388 GCA_000404065.3 Pinus taeda | reverse complement strand
GGAGGATAATATGACTATTGATGGAGCCATATTAACTGCAGATAGTCATGGTGACAAATTTCAGTGTAACAGGCTAAGACTTTAAAATTAAAACCCATTTGATCTGAAATCATGATGAAGCTTAGGTCCAAATTTTAGATCTTGTTTCAATATATTTTCAAAGATATGGTTTAAGACATGTAGGGTTTTTATAGAATCTTGAATTATATCCCAAATAGGTGACCTTGGGAAAATTGTCATAACATTCTCTCTAAGCATCAGAGTTAAAGTTTGTAAGAAGTTATAGAAATAGGACATACTTTATTTTTCGTTTTATTGTTTTTTAGGTCCGAAGGTTGAAATAGTGACATGTGGCACTTCGTACAACTTACCTCTACTGAAAAAGTATATAACCAATTCATATTGGGAGATTGGTCATAACTCTTTCTTGTAGAATCCAATTTCAATTAGACTAGTGGAATTGGAAAGAGGACATCAAGGGCTACTTCAGGTCACAATTTCAGACCTTGGAGATCTTAAATTTTAGAGATACAATAGATTCAATATCAAGCTGCTAAAAGCAAGAAAATGAATGACTTGATCTAGAAAATAGAAACGCCTAGTAAGCAAAATTGGATGGATGATTTGAAGTATGTGATAAAAGCTAAGATAAATAGTTTTATATGTTCCATGGAAGCAGATTTGAAGAAACATATGGAATATTTGAAGAAATACATGGAAGGTTTGAAGGAAGTGGGACAAAACTGCTACAAGAAAGGCCTCCTAATGATGAAAAGGTAGTAGAGGAAACTCAAGATGAGAAAAAAATAAATGTTAATCATAATTTCATAGAATCTAACATTAGATTGAAGACCCACCATATTACAAATATTGATATGAGCAAGTTTGATGGCAAGGATCCCATAACATGGATACTTCGGATGGAGAAATATTTTGATCTACATGATGTGCAACTGTTACAAAAGGCACATATTACATCTTTATATTTAGAACCAAATCAATTTTTATGGTATAAAGGGCTTTGTTCTTGTAAACCACTTGTCACCTAGCCAATTTTTGTGGAGAAAATGATATCACATTATGAGGATACAAAGAGAAACACCTTTTTTAGCCAATTGATAAATCTCAAACAAAAGGGTTCAATGATGGAGCATATTGAAGACTTCCAAAAAATAAATATAAGGGTAAAAGATATTCTAGAGGAGCATAGGATTGATGTGTTAATAGGGACTATAAAGGATACCATCCAACATGAGGTTCACCTTTGGGAACCTGATTCATTGGTGTGAGAAGGCATTTAGGTTGGTAACAAAAATGGAAAGAAAAATTATGGTAATAAGGAAGCCTACCACTCACAACTATAAATATGTAAGTGTTGTTTCTCCTATCCTTTCACCACCTACAAGGTTGAAACCACAACAATTGGAAGGAAAAAAGAGAAAAAGGGCTTTGTTACAATTGTGATAGAAAATACACTAAAGTTCATAAGTGTGCTCAGAAGAAATTAATGTATATAGATGGGGAAAAGGAGCGGAAAAGGAACAAGAAATGTCAAAAGAAGAGAATATACAGTAGGAACAAATCCCAGAGAAAGAAGAAATGAATTTGATCATATCTTGTAATGCATTGAGAGGAATTACCACTCCTCAAACTCTCAAGATAGAAGGGAATATCAAGAAGAAAAAGGTAATAGTGTTGATTGATTCGGGTAGTACCCATAATTTTATTCATTGTAAAATAGCCAAGGAATTGAATTGCTTCCTATATCCAGCACCAGAGTGTCGAGTAATGGTTTCAAATGGAGGAACCATACATTTCTCTTGAAAGTGCCATAATATCAAGCTATCCATGGGAGAATATGTCTTGACTATCCCAATGCTTTCCATTCCAATGGTTGGTGCAGATGTTGTACTAGGAGTCTGATGGCTACAATCTTTGGGTACGATTGCTTTTAATTTTCAAGAACTTTTCTTGAATTTTTTTTGGGAAGGAAAGTAAGTTGAATTAAGGGGTGTCAAAGGGAAATTGGTAAAGATAATCAGTTCTAACATCATGACAAAGCTTCTAAAGAAAGAACAACACGGTGTAATTGCACAATTATGTTCACTAGAGGTTCCCACATTGAAATCATCTATTTCAACAGATCTCCAAAATGTTTTGGACAATCATTCCAAGGTATTTGAGACTCCCAAAGGCCTCCCACCTATTCATGATTATGATCATGCTATTCATTTGATTCCAGGAATTGTTCTCCCAAACATTAAACCTTACAGATATCCATATGCCCAAAAGAGTGAAATTGAATATATGGTTGCATAAATGATATAGGCTAGTATAATTCAACCTAGTCAAAGTTCTTTTTCATCTCTAGTGGTATTAGTACACAAGAAGGATGGATCATGGTGCATGTGCCCAAATTATAGGGAGCTCAACAAGCTTATTATTAAAGTTAAATTTCCCATTCTTTTCATTGATGAATTATTAGATGAATTACATGGAGAAATTTACTTCACCAATTTGTATCTTCCTTCAGGATATCATCAAATTAGAATGAAGATTGAAGACATTCCAAAAAAAACATTTAGAACTCATGAGGGTCATTATGAATTTTTGGTCATGGCTTTTGGCCTTACCAATGCACCTTCTATATTTCAAGGTTTGATGAATTCCATTTTCAAACCCTTCATTAGAAAATTTGTGTTAGTATTTTTTGATGATATAATAATCTACGACAAGTCTTGGAAGGATCATGTTCAACATGTTGACAGGGTGCTCAAACTATTGGAGGAGAAACAATTATATGCAAAAAGCTCTAAATGTTTCTTTGGAGTACAAGAGATGGAATATTTGGGTACTTATTTAGCTCATAGCTCATCTTATCATACACCGTCCATCACATCATCTTTAAAATAAAATTATAAGGGTCAAGCAGTGGAAGATCACATCAAGCATCAACAACAAGTTCTCAAACTCTTAAAGGATAACCTCACTTTGGTGCAGAATAGAATGAAACAACAAGTAGATCAACATCGCAGCGAGAGAAGTTTTGATGTAGATCACTAGTTATTTCTACGACTATAACCATATAAACAAATGTCCCTCAAGTAAGCTAAGAAGGATAAAAAATTATAACCAAAGCATTATGGTTCGTACAATGTGTTACAAAATATTGGTACTATGGCATACAAATTGGAGCTTCCTGCATCTTCTCAGTTGCACCTAGTTTTCCATGTTTCATGCTTAAAGAAGGCTATATGTGAGAAGATCCTAATTCAAACAAACTTTCTAGAACTTGACAAGGAATGAAAAATCATATTAGAACCTGAAGAAGTCACAAAAACAAGAGATTGACGACTACGAAATCGATCAATTTTAGAGTTTCTCATCAAGTGGAAGAACTCACCACTGAAGATTCCACATGGGAGGCTGAGAATTTTATACAGAAGAATCTATAACTACTCAAGCATTGAGGACAACACTTTTTGAAGGAGAGGGGCATGTTAGGTCCCTATACTACTAGTGTAACCCATTATTGTTATTAGTGCAACCCCCTTATTGTATTATTGTGCCCATATAGTCTCCATGTTGTTATTATTATGCCCCATAGAAGCCCACTATTGTTATTGTTATGCCCATACAATATTATTATTATGTAGGCTTTGATTGTATTGGGACCCATTAGACTCCTATATATAGAAAGGAGGTCTTGTCATTTGTATAATCCAAGAATTGTTCATTTTTGTAACGTAAAGGAGGTTTTCCCCTTGAAGAGGCTGATTTTGAAGTCGTTTATCTATATTTTCTATATTTTTGTGAGTTGGTTTCATAAAATGGTATCGTGGACCCGCCGAGACATTAAACTGCAACATATAAAGTATTGTGTTTTGCTCATCACAATTGGCAATCGATGTGGGAACATAGTCGAAGATATGGTGGACCTTCCGGGACATTAAACTGAAACACATAAAAGTATTGCATCTAGGAAGTCTATTGGAATCAGAACTTTATCAGTGGTAACAAAAATATCAGTGGGGTTTTTGTGCGATATACGATTACGATTATTGCAAATCACAACCCAACCTATCAAGGGTCGATTCTTAACTTGTGTCCTTTGTTTTTCCCCGATATGTCATTTATGCGACCCAGTGGAAACTTGCCACTTGGCGCTTCCCCATTCACTGCAACCTTTTCCATGTCATCCAATCCTACCACGTGTCCAAGTCAAACCTAAATTTGAATTGCTCTAAATTTTTCATATGAGCTTGGATTTGAGTGTTATTTTCACTATTGAATTCAGAATGATGATCTCTTTGATCTAAAGTTGAGTTTAAAAAATTATGACACTTTGATTTTAAACTTGAGCACCTGATCAATGGATAAGTCTAAATATTGAACATTGAGACTATAATCTCAAAATTTTATCATATCTAACAGCCAACTCTATTGGAAAGACCATGTTGGGATCTTGTTTCTATGCTTATTGGAAGAAGAAACCCACAAAGTAATTGAAGAATTCCACGGAGGTGTTTGTGGAGGTCATTACAATTGGAAGACCACTTCTCACAAGATCCTAAAAGCTAGATTCTACAGGCCCACACTCTTTAGAGAAGTTCATTCTCAAGTACAGGCATGTCAGAAATGCCAAATCTTCACTGAAAAACAAAAGCTAGCCCCTCTCTCCTTGATCCCAGTACATGTGGAAGAGCCTTTAGGCAATGGGGGCTAGATTTCACAGGGGAGATAAACCTGCCATCCAGTGGCCAACATAAGTGGATATTAACTGCCACTGACTACTTCACGAAGTGGGTGGAGGCCATCCCACCCCAAAATGATACCACATCCATGGTGATTATGTTTTTGGAGGAAACCATCTTGTCTCATTTTGGTTTCCCTACCAAGATCATTATAGACAATGCCTAGGTCTTTAAGTCCACTAAATTTATCAGTTTTTGTCAAAAGTTTAATATCATAGTTAGACATTCCACTACCTACTATCCTCAATGGAATGGATTAGCTGAGTCCTCCAATAAAATATTGGTAAGAGTGTCGAAGAAAACCATTACATAAAATCAAAGAAACTCGGATACTCAGTTGAAATTCGCTCTTTGGGCTAACAGAGTGACTCCTAAATGGTCCACTAGAAGGTCACCCTTCGAGCTGGTATATGGTAAGGCAAAAATCTTCCTAATCCAATTGGAAATGCTAGTTGAAAAGTTGTTGTAGGAAGTAGAAGAGGAACCAAATGCCATGACTCAAAGGATAAATCAACTGGTTGAACTCCACAAGAGCAGAGAACAAGTAGGGACAAAATTGGCAAATTATCATCTAAAAATGAAGTATTTGTTCGACAAGAAGGCCAAAGATAGACCTTTATAGTTAAGCAACTGGGTTCTATGATGGGATGTCAAAAGGGAGGACAAAGGCAAACACGAGAAATTCGATCCACTGTGGTTTGTTCCTTTCAAAATCTCTGAAGAGAAAGGAAATAACACATATCTACTCGAAAATTTGGAAGGAGAATCATTGGAAATACCAGTAAATGGCCAGTTCTTGAAATTGAAGGTACTCCTCTCTCACACATTGTAAATACCAATGTGTACATGTAAATACCTTATGACATTTCAAGTTTTTAAATATTCGTTTTCATAAAACAATTGTTTATTGAATAAGACTCCATGCCCAAAAATGAATTTACGAGATTGCAGGTTCTCAGCGCACTGAAATCTAATGTTTGGTCCCTAGTTGGAGCCAATGTTATCTCCATCTCACCTAAAAGTTCCCTTCCAAGGAGGGAGATGAGATGTAAACCTGAAAGGTGGTGAAAGAAAGTTGTCCCATAAATTTTAACCTCAAAGTATTATGTATATCAGGTCCACAGGAGAATAATTTGTGTAGGTAAATTAAGTGATTTTAAAGTTTTAGAATAATGGTCCAAAGGTTTGATCGACATTTATTAACTGCACATCTCAAAGCTCAAGTCGCCCACCATCCTTATCTATAACCTCAACTCTGGTGGCATACATATGAACGGGTTAACAAAGGTGCAAGCCCCCAGCATTGAAATGTCATTGCTCATCTGATGACCATGATTCATTCTGAAACCCAACAAAGGATGCTTCTAATCCATAGTACATCTCGTCATAACAAGGTGGGGGCCACCTGATAGGTGGCCTTCTCCAATTGACTCGGTAATGCAGAAGGTATTATGTATTAGGTATCAAGTTAAAAGGTAAATTAGTAAGAAGTTGATAAAGTCATGAATAACGCATCCCTCCGCATAAGCTCGTCCTTTTTCACCCTAAGCTAACAACTATCACATGTTTCCCATGCCTAAGTTCATCTCCCAACACTTGGGCATTTATCCCTGTCCTTTGCATAAATCCCCTAAACCCTAAAGCTAAAGCCCAACAGTGATATTTCTACCCTTGTCAAAGAAGCTCTCACCTAGATAACAACACAGGACTCCTCTCTCTACACACTCCCAAAGGTCAAGGACGCCTTCCCAAGTCATTTTCATTCCTCCTTGTTAATGAGCCTAGGTATTGCAACAATAATGCTACAACTCCCAGGGCTACCAGCTTTACTTATCAACCTGAGGTTCATACAAACTTGGAGGTGACAGTGCTATATGCACAAGTAAAAGTGAAGATACTTCTTATTGTCACTGCTCATCTGGCAAGTGATCCTAGGGGTTCCAAGCCATACTTCTATAGGGTCAAAAGAAGCTTAATTCTTTGATGGAAGGAGAGGAAACCTATTCTAAGAGAGAGTTACTCTACTATAGTAATGAAGAAAACAACATCAAATGCTTAAACCATACCATAACCTAACTAACCAATCAAATAGCTATGCTAAGTAGAATTACTAAATTAACACTAATCTAATGCTAATTATCTAAGTTGTAGAAGTGAAGATCATGAAAACTAGACTAAGGTGTAAGCAAATAACTAAACTAACTTGGCTTTCAAGTGGAAGAGTAGTTGGAGGGAAAAATTAGTGAAAGGAGGATGTGAGGGAGCAACAGTGCATAAGAACCATTGGATCATTCAGGTGAAAGGAAAATGAACGATAGAGTTTGGATCGCAGGAGGTTATGTAGATATATGGGCGAGCAGGGTTAACTAAGAGGATGAATGGTGGAAATCTTATCGTAAAGGTTTAAGTGAATGGATGGACGAACAAGGGAACAAAGCAGATGAACGGCAGAGATCGTGTCACGGGGGATTAGGTGAGTGGATGGACGAACGAGGTTAATAGGAGATGAATGGCCAAGATCTAATCACGCTGGTGAAGTCAACAGATGGACAGACGAGACTAACAAGAGAAATGAACGGCTGAGATCTTGTCGTGCGGGTGAAGTCAAGAGATGGACAACAGAGATCATATCACGGGGAAAAGAAACATGCGGAAATGAGGGAACGGGTTTCTAACGCAATAAGTAGTTTCTCACACACCCTTCAGGCTGTAAGCAGTATTTTGAAGTTTCACATGATTATCCTTACTGCATGACACGTAGCACAAGAAACCCACTTTTCTCACGTGCTCTCGAGTGAATAACGTTCGTGCACTAATCTGCGCGAGATTGCGTGATGGTCGTTAGATCAGGCAGGGCTAATCAACAATGGAGATCGGCCAAGCTAGTTGACGATCAGGTGAAGTGATAGCCATCGAATCAGGCAAGGCAGATCGATGGTGGGGACTTAAAGTACATAAAGTGATCGAGTGATGCATTAGCCATCGGATCAAGGGATAGATTGATAGTGGAGATTAAATCTCATAAAGTGAGTGGAAGACTCCACGCAAGGTAGCAGTTGGAGAAAATAGTGAATTGAATGGTGATTGTGAAGGTTTGTTGGTGATCAGATGGTGAGGACCTGTGTTTTTGGGGTTGTTGAAGGGTCCCTTCCTCAAGTCATGGTCCCAGAGGGAGGACATGAGGCTGAGACACTTGCACACAACCTAATAGTGATCTTTTTCCTCTAACTAACCTGTGAATTGAAAGAAGGCATAAATAAAATTAAACTATAACAAATTCAGCTACTGAAGCAGATGAACAGGAAAACCATGCATGATCTATGCTATATTGCTATAATGTTGGCTTGATGGGACCTGAACCAGGTTCAGAAGTGATTTAGCCAAAATTACAGGCCCTTTCGGCAATAGTCCACAGTGTGTAGACTGAGGTCTCATCCAAGGTAGTATGGGAGGGTGCTGGAACCAGGTTTCCACACCCTAGGGATGTCTTGATGAGGTCTTAGGAAGTTCTCAAGCCCAACCTATGCACTTGCACTACTCCGCGCAGCTGTCTAACCTGTGTGATTAGTGCAACTACTTCCGCGCAACTCTGTGAAGAGCGTGAATATGTGCTATCTAGATCTTTGATCTTCGCTATGCTATTATTATAGATTTGGACTTAATTGTGTATACTCAATATTCTTATTAACCATTCAACATTCATACCAAGTGTGCAGAATCATAAAACCATGAAGCGATGAATAAAAATAACATAAGCATAAACACATAGATCTATGTGCAAATGCACAACATTCCATAATCAACTTATCTTTTATTAATCCTTTGTTCAGATACAATTCCAACTTTTCCCTACGCACTCAGCTACAGGGGTTTGTGCACACAGCTGCAGACTCTACCAGGCCTCTACCCACACAGCTACAGATCCTCTTCCTACTACTACAACCCAAGACTCGGACTTACAGACTCATAGATTAATCCCTTAATCAAAACCCATATTACTTTGCCAAGCTAAAAACTGATTTCTACACTTAGAGCCTCGCTTTATTTATACAATCCCATGGTCCGTGAACCATGGGTAGGCTGACATTATCTATATGAAATTACATTATTTTAGGGAGGACAACCCTGGACTCTTGTGCTTTGCATCTGCATTTTGTGGGGTATTTACATTATATTGACCAAAATAGGGCTTTGAACCCCAAAAACCTGTTATGGAGGGATCCGCTGCCCAACAGTCGCCCAACACAATAATCATGACTCGTCCTCGAGCCACCCAGCTGGTGTGGAAATCTTTGCACGAATTCCATCCAACTATGGCTATATTACATGAAGGTCTACAATGCCCCATGCTGCCATCGTCTGGTTCTACTCCATCTCTTCTTCTGAATCATCTGCGTCTAACTTGATTCTCTACTTTGATGTCGGCGTCTAGTACCTACGTTTATAGTCTCGCAACTCTATTTGGCTCATCAGGTCACAAAGAATGTACTTTGGTCAATTAGTCAGACAGCCAGCCCACCCGTGTAGAGATTCAGGTGACTGCCATTTACTCTTCCTGGGAAAGGTTCTCCATTAAGTTTCACTAACTGAATTGCACCACCATCTGTAACTTCTTTGACCACATATGGTCCTAACCAATGCATTCTGAGTTTCCCTAGAAATTTTTTAAACTTGCTGTCATACAGCAACACTAAATTGTTTACCTTGAATGTTTGCATCTTGATATGGTGATCATGCTAGGCTTTCTCCCACTATTTCTATACATACTGATGGAATCCCGCTAGAAGTCGTTCTTCCTTGAGTTCTTCTAATTGCACGATTCACTCTTCCAAGGTGTCACGGTCCAACATGCATATAATTTCTACCATTCATAAACTAGGTATGATGTATTCCATTGGCATTACTGCTTCCATGCCATAGACTAACTTGAAAGGTGTCTGACCCGTCAATTTCTTGCATGCGGTTCTATATGCCCATAGCATGGCAGGTATGCACAGGTCCCAATTGTTTTGTTGAGCATTACATATTTTGGTCAGCGTCGTCTCTAGAATTTTATTGAATGCTTCTACTATCCCATTAGCTTGTGGATGGTATGGAATACTTTGTTGATGATACACCTAGAATTCCTCAGTGAGTGCACTAATGGTATCTTTCAGGAAGTGCATCCCATGGTCACTCATTAAAATTTTCGGGCAACCAAACCATGTCAACATGTTATCAAACAGAAACTTCGTAGTTGTTGCAACCATGTAGTCCTTAACTAGCTATGCTTCTACCCATAGAGTCAGGTATTCTGTTGCGGTGATGATGTAGCGCGCACCCATCTTTCCCTAAGGTTTGATTGGTCCTACAAAGTCGATTGCCCATTGTTTGAATGGCTGTAGCATTATCTATGGATTGAGTGGCATCTCATCCATTCGTGATGGTTTCCCAATCCTTTGACATACGTCACAGGCCAGATAGTGTGCTTTTGAATCTTGATGTAGGGTTTGCCACCATAGCCCAAAGCGAAGAATCTTCTGTGTCATCATGCGTCCTGCATAGTGTCCTCCTGTAGCCCATCCATGTGCTTCCACGAGGATCTATCCTCGTTCAAATTTAGGTACATATCTTTGCAATATCTCATCGTTTCCCATTTTTTAAAGGTGCCCCGTGATGAAAAAAAAGTCCATCATGTGCACCATCAATTCCTTCTTCTGTTGAACTGAATATTCCTTTGGTGCAATCCTTGTTGTTAAAAAATGAATTATATCTTCGAAGTGGCCATCCGTGACATGCACCACAAAGAGTTGTGCATCAAGTAGTCCTTATTCCAAATTTGTTGGCTCCTCACCTGTCTCAATTCGTGATAAATGATCTAGTGCTACATTTAGGTGTCCCAGCTTGACAATGACCCAAAGTCATATTCTTGAAACATTAAGAGCCATCTACATATGCGCGCCCCCAACACAGGCTTGTTCACCAGGTATTTCAATGCGGAATTATCGATATACATCTTGAAGTGCTTGCCAAGTAAATAGTGTCGATATTTTTGGAGCACGTATACCATTGCCAACCCTTCGCACTCAATAGTAGAGTATTTCTTTTTGGCTTTGAACAGTTTCTAACTTGCGAATGTGATCAGGTGATTCATGCCTTCCTGCATAAGTATAGCTCCCAAAGCGATACACGATGCATCAATGTGTACATGAAATTCTACGTCCCATTTCGGGAAGACCAAGATGGGAGTGGATGTCATTTTCTCCTTGGGAACATCCAAACTTTTCTCACAATCATCATTCCAACAATATGTAGAGTCATTTTTCAATAGCTTCTCCATTGGCGCTATTATTTGTGCATAGCTCTTGATAAACTTCCTATAGTAACCAGTGTGCCCCATCGTAGTGCGTAGTTGTTTGACACTTCACGGTGCTTCCAGATTGAGAATAACAACAATCTTCACATGATCCACCATCAAAACTTGTTTGCAAACCACATGGCCAAGTAGGTTTCCAAAGGGGACGAGGAAGGTGCACTTTTTCAAATTTAGCACAATCTGGTGTCATCGGCAAGTATCCTACATCAAACATAAGCTTGCTATATGATGTTTAACTAACCTAAATATAATCCAATAATCCAGATAGACCTCCAAAAACTTGCGTATGTATTCCTTGAATGCGGCCACCACTATGCGCGAAAATATCACTAGCACTTTCTTTAGTCCAAAGGGCATGATGGTGTATTGAAAAGAGCCCCATTCGGTTGCGAAGGTTGTCTTGCTCCTATCTTCCAGCACGATATTGATCTGATGGTAACCTAAGAAGCCATCCATGAATGAGTACACTTCCTAACCCCCAACATTCTCCAATACTTCATATGTAAACGGTGTCGAGAATGGATCATGAACGCATGCGTCGTTGACCTTTCTGAGGTCCATGCATATTCTAATTTTTCCCTTCTATTTTTTCTCTTGTACTACCATAGGACTGACCCAGTCAGATTCTTCCACTTTTTCAATAATTCTAACTGCAAGCATTTTTTCGAGTTCTTCACAGACCTTCTCTTTATACTTCGGATTCAAACGTAAGGTCGCTGCTTAATGGGCTTCACATCTAGTTTCAGAGTGATCTTCACCATCCCTAAGTTGCCAATGATCCCCTTTAAGTCCATGATTTTGGTTGGGAACAAATCTTGATATTCACAGAGTAACTTAGCAACCTTATCTACTGTAGCATCATCCCAATAGTCCCCAAGCATCACGTACTTCAGCTCCGCGTCCATTCTAATGTTTACCTACTTTGTTTTTAGTGGCGCAGTGATGTTGGAATCCTCAGTTGGTGGTCCTCTAACTTCGTGACTCCCTTCTGTTTCTGTAATACTAATATCCCGGGGGTCATCATCATCCTCCTCTACTTTCAGATTATAACCACTACTTAGTTGGGTTGCCCATGCTGGTTGAATGACTTGCTGTGGTTCCTGTGGTATTTTGAAGATGGCGGCTTTTACAACTTGTAGTGCGTCATCAACAGTATCTGATCATCAGTCTTCAAATGAGAATGTTAGCAAAAATCCCTCGCGCAAGACATCCCATTCGCCCGTACCATGTCAGTGTTCCGTCTCAGTATACCAATTCATGGGTATGAAATCCAAGGTATGGTAGAACGAGTGTACCCATTCAATCTGAGGTTCTTCTCCATAGGCCTTGGTCCATTTCGTGAGGTGCATGCACAGGTCATCTCATCCATCATATTTATCTTCTATTCGTAGTTGTAGTTTCCCAAATTGTAGGCGCACCATCCTTCTACATCTGTGCCAGTTTTCAAAATTTCCTTGATGTGTTCCCCACCAATGTGCAGGTGTTGCACGCAGTGCCCACTTCAATGCATCGAACCATTGTTGTTCTGGTATTGCACTTTCAAACTTGTCCAAGAATTCGTTCGCCGCTGTTAATCCATCATATGTTGGAAGATTTCGGGCTTGGGTTGTTATGCAACGTAGTGATCTAATCATCATGTTGCAATTTAGTGTAATCACTTTGTTCAACTGATTGTGCCAGCGTTCGTCTTCCTCGTCTGAGGCCGTGGTGCAGGAACTTGCATGCTCCCACGAGATCATTCCAACTGCAGTTGGTTTCACCCAATCCTCATCTCGCGCAGTTATCCTGTATATACAATCCAACTTTTCATCGCTTTCATCATTGCACACTGGTTCGGTGTAACTTGCTCCTTCGGCTGGTTCTAGCAGAACTACTACGCGTAGGGACTTTTTCTTGAATATCATCTTCTGCTTCTTCAGGTTAATTACTCCATTCATATCAATGGCCCACTCTATTCCTAGCAACACGGGATTAGGATTGTTGTCATCAACAATCACTATTACTTCAAAGTTTGTCTCTGTGATCATTCCTCTGATATCAACTGTTACCCCTTGCAACCCCCCCATGGGAAAAATATTATGTTGGTTTTCCATTTGTAATTGAATAGGGGACCACTGTAATGTGGGCTTGCCCATATGTTCCCATGTCTGTTTTGGTAATACATTCACGTCTGAGCCTAGGTCTAGGATTACCTAGTCCATTTCATATTTGCCAATTTCCGTCGTCAACCTCATTCCCCTCCCAGTACGCAATGCATGATTTCCCAGTTTCCAGACCACGTGCAGATCCCCTGACCCCGCGCACTTGGTGTTCAACTCCTGTAGTCCCTTAACTGCCTTATTGTCGCGCAGCAGTTTCATGCATGTCTCTGAAAAGCTAGTAAGCATAGAAGGATCCATCCCTGACTCTGGTTGATCCTTACTACCTAAAGTAAAGGCCTCCACGAAGCTCTTCTTCGCTTCCATAAATGTCTCCTTTGCACATTCTAAGTTGAACTCTGGTTCCTTTGTAGGAGCCTTACGAACCCATGTATCCTCCTCAGGTTGCTTACCCTTATCCTCTCCTGTGGTCACACCGCTTCTGAGCACCATATTCACATTTGGGTCCTCTTTGCGTGGTTCATATCTCATCATTTGGACATTATGAATCAGAGTAGGCTACAGTACCCCTTTCTCGTGCATCTATGCAATCAACGTAGGAAAATCTACCATTTCATGATCAAATTGAGCATAGTATGAAGAATATATTCTCGTTGAGTTGGGACAATCGCGAGCGTAGTGCCCCAGTCCTCCACAATTGTAATAAATTAATTGTCCGCAACCCCTTCCTAGGCCCATCCCTCCTCGTCCTCGACCTCGCCCCTGAAATCTAGCGTGCGCCATCCTTGCAGCTGGGTCAAGGGCTCGTGTTTCTATCTGCATTCTATAGGTTGGAGTCCACTCCAGCATCAACTCATAGTTGCGACAAGTATGCTTGTCAATGCCCACCGACCTACAAAAATTACAAAATAGTTGTTGCACAGTCTTTTTATACTTCTGCAACAGATGACAATTGTCCGTTGTGTGTTTTCCTCCAATCTGATAGATTGTGCACCATAGCGAGGGTTTCGTATTCGGCCTTTCTTGTGCTTCCAGTCTTAATGGCATTAGCCCCCCTCCTGCCAAGTAGTTTGCGAATACCAGATAGTGATCCTTATCATGGCCCTAGCCTTTGCATTTTATACACCACACTTCCTTGTGCGCCTTTGGCTGCAGTGCCCTATCCTGCTTCAAGTTCTGCATTTCCAGGTAGAGATTCTGTAGCTGCACATAGATTTGTTGAACTCCTAGCCCTAGATCCTGTATCGGTGTTTCATGCAACCTCATCGCCATTTCCAATGCTTCAGCCTGGGTTGAAATCTTCTGTTGTGACAGCGCCATCCTCAGGTGGGGTGTCAAAGACACCACAAACCACACGTGCTGTGTTAGAAAATTATATATTACATAGCAATGGAACACATAGAATATTTCATAAATATAAACACACAAAACACATAAAACCAAAGACACACAGATATACGTGGTTCACCTAGTTTGGGCTACGTCCACCCTGAACAGCCAATCCTTCCTTTCTATTATTTAGAAAAATGAAGAGACATAACCTACAGTAGATCCATTATAATATCCTTTGTTTTCTCTCACAGTCTCACCTCTCTGTTTCTCGCTCAAAAAATACACATCTATTACACAGCCTCAATACAATGCCCTCATACAAAGAGAGGAGTTACCTTCTAGGGAAAAGAACCCTAAACTAAACATAAGCTCTATCGTTAGATCATTTGCCTAATGAACGGCCCAGATTGACTAGAAATTACTATATTTTTACAAGGCAATGTTACATATGTTTTTAGCTTCATGGGTGCTACCCACAAAACCCCTGCCAGGGGCCCATAGCTGCGGGGGGATCGGCCCCCCCGAACACTCATGGGGGGCGACAAGTCCCCCCAGTACCCCCTCACATGGAGAGGTGTAAAAACTTCTTGGGGTATACATCCAGTTGAAACAAATACCTCTAAATAATCATGCTCAAAACCCAGCATGGTGTTGCGCATCCGTTAGCGTCATATTAGCCTCGTAGATCGTACTCTTCAACCACTGATCCAAATCCCATGGGGTCTCTCCTGGAAGCATCACGATCTCCTTAAATCTGATGATTAGCTACATCTCTGATTTCAACTAGCTAAATTCTCTGTTTAGCACATTCAAGATCTCCACTATTCCTGCATTTGGGTGATCATTTGAGTGCTTAATATACCACGTCAACGCGCGATCCTGTATCGTGCTCACCAATGTAGAATTCTTAATGTTATCATCCGTAACCCTTGTGCTTCCCACACTACTGTTACCACGAACCAGAACTGATCTGGGTCCTCATTTCCTACTCCTCTGAATATGGGTAGCTTAATCACACTCGCTATACTGAACTGCGGGTTTGGTGGAGGTGGTGTGGCCGAAGATGGAGGTGAAGGAGGTGAAGCGAGTGGTGGCGTAGGTGGAGATGGTAACTGCAGAATGTGCTACATTATCAAACTGACCAAACTCCTCGAAGAGACCTGAGTAAGCTCTTCCTCGCTCTCTCGCGAAGGTGAAATTAAGGGACTGTTTCCTAATTCCCCGCTAACTCTGTAGACCTTTCTGCTCCGTGTCATCCCAAACATTAATGTATTCGCATCACCCGTTTTTCACATAACAACATCTTAATCCAGGTATTCAAATATTTGATGTGCTTACCTCACAAACCCTTGAGAAAATGTCTTTTTGCTTCATTGTATCTCACAGTCATATCTATTGCAAATTCAATGTTAAACCCTCTTATTATCTGGTCGATCCAATGGTCCACAGCTCGTGCAATCTTATATTCTGATGCCTCTAGTATGCGCACTAACTCTAGAGTCCACAATATTGGTTGATCGAGTTTGTACCTCCCCTGGCTGTCGGCTAACCTCACAAACCAGTTATACAATTCAGACGGGAAGGACATGAAGAACATCTCATGGATTTCCATCTATACATAGTGATCCAGCCACCTCTTCTCGGATATCTGTGGGGTTATGTTTTCCTGTGTTATGAACTCATGAAGTTTCTTATCCAACCACCCTTCAATTTCTTCCTTCATAGAGTTCTAATGGCATGATATCAAACATCCCTTAAGCAAATCTCAGTCCCAGCAACAAAACCATTTGTTGTCTTGATGGGGCCTGACCCAAGTTTAGAAGTGATTTAACCAAACAAATCTTGAAACTACCAACCCTTTTGGCAACAGTATATGGTGCACAGACTGAGGACTCACCCGAGGTAGTATGGGAGGATGCTGGAACTAGGCTTCTGCACCCTAGGGATGTCTTGATGAGGTCTTAGGAAGTTCTCGAGTCCAACCTGTGTGGTTGCGCTGCTCCGAGCAACTGTCTAACCATCATCACTAGTGCGGCTGCTTCCATGCAGCTCTATGAAGAGTGTGAGGATGTGTTATCTAGATCTTTGATCTTCACTATGCTATTATTATAGATCTGGACTTAATTGTGTATACCCAATATTCTTATTATCCATTCAACATTCATACCAAGTGCGTGCAATCATAAAACCATGAAGTGATGAATAAACATAACAAAAGCATAAACACACAGATCTATGAGAAAATGCACAATATTCCATAATCAACTTATCTTTTATTAATCCTCTGTTCAGATACAATTCCAACTCTGCTCTACGCACTCAGCTATAGGGGTCCACGCACACAGCTGTGGACTCTACCAGGCCTTTGCGTACACAACTGCAGAGCCTCTTCCTACTACTGCAACCTAAGACTTCGACTTACAGACTCAGAGCTTAATCCCTTAATCAAAACCCATATTACTTTTCCAAGCTAAAAACTACTTTCTACACTTAGAGCCTCGCTCTATTTATACAATCCCATGGTCTACGAACCATGGGTAGGCCAACACATTCTATATTAAATTACATTATTTTAGGGCAGACAACCCTAGACTCTCACGCTCCACACCCGCATTTTTCGGGGTCTTTACATTACATTGACCAAACTTGGGCTTTAAGCCCAAAAACCCATTATGGGGGGATCCGCTACTCAGCAGGTAATGAAAGTGCAACTACTTAAGCAAATAAATAGTGAAAACCATAAGGCTACTTAAGTAAATGAACATAAAACCATGAAACTAGTTAAGAAAATAAACACAATAGAATTCTATGCTAGCATGCATGTACAGTAAAGAGGAGTTGTGGCTTCTTGGGTCAGGCCCTAACCCAAGAGCTTCAGCCCTCAGAGTTAACTCAGAGCTCGCTTAAACAGAACTCATTCTTATTATAAAAACCATGGATTATAGAGCAAACTGTCACAAGTCTTTGTAGTTGAGAAATAAAACAGAGTTTTACAAATGAAGTCTGAATCCTACTGAGGTCCTAAGCCTCTTTATTTATACATATTAAGTCTCTAACGAATTCCTTCCCATTAGCGAGGCTTGGCCTCCAACTCAAGAAAAACTAATTTTCTATCCTTTTCCTTTGCTTGGTTGTCTTCTAGTCCTCAAAGTGATGGTTTTCTACACTCTGAGCTAATGGAGGAGTATTTGAATGGAGGGGCAGCAAATGAGGAGGATTCACCTCTTACTATTACTCTCCCTTGTCCCATTCGAGTCTTTACCAAGGTATTTTCTTTATCCTTTATACCTGCATTTTTCCTTGCTTTTATCCTTTATTCCTATATTACATGCACATTAGACCACAAAGCCAAATATCCAACTCTAACTCATTTCATAAACAAAATATAATCAAAAGTATGCAATAAGTTGTGAGAATAGTTGGTATTACTATGCTAGGAGGTGAATTAAGGCCAATTAAGACCCATATAATTACTCAATGATGAGGCTCATCATCACCCCACTACTGAAAGTGTTTCTCATCCTCTGAGCAACTTAATCAATTTCCATGTCCTTCATGGCTTTGGTAGCCTCTCTGACATCCCATTCGTCTGGTGTGGTCTCTTCTTCTTGTTTAAAGAAGCCTGCTTTCATTTCTACTTCTTCCCACTGCCTCTATTCATCTTCTTCCTTTCTCCCTTATAACATCCCTAAGAGTAGTGGTGGACTGAGTTTTAGGCCTGTCCAATTGACCTTCAACCTTTGCATTGATTGCTTATACATAGGTGTCTTGTTGAGTGCCTCTCTCAACCTTTTATGGGAGTGATATTCTCTGATCTTCAAGTTGTGTGGCAGTGTTTCAACTCCTTTAGTAGGCATTGTTACACTGAAATTTGTCACCATGACTATCTGCAGTTAATATGGCTCAATCAATAGTCATATTATCCTCCTTGTCAAGCCTTATACCTCTGCTCTTCATGTCAAACTTCAAAAAAGAGAGAAAGTCACTAAAAAACATGTTTATCTCTGGGTACGCAGGTTCTATCTACCTTGCCTGCGTGTACGCATCCCAAGCTCATTGTACATGCGTACTTGTACGCTCTGTAAGTCAAGGGATGGGTGCGTACCCCTGTAAAGGTCAAAAGGGGCGAGTTTCATCTTAAAAAAATTACTTGTGGTCACTTCTAGAGCCTTCTAGAAGAGTGTTTGACGTGTATTGAGCGCCTCCAGATGGTTCTTGCATCCCTATGATAGAGGAACTTATCCCATCAAGAGAGGAGCTACCCCATCCAAAAGAGGGAGTATCCCATTGATGTTGGAACTGAATAACTTCCTCTAGAACACTATAAATACAGGCATTGGGCCAAGGGAGGGGAGGTTGAAAGCTGAACATTCCAAAGGGTAGATGCTGCTGGAATTAGGACTTCCATTGTAAGCTTGTGAGGAGAGATTACTATCCTTTCTAGTTCATTTGGAAGTGGGTGAGCTTGTCAAAGTAGAGGAAAACTCTTGCTGGACCCTGGGAGGAACTTGCACAACACCAAGGCTCAGGTTGTAATGCTTTCTTTTTTGTTTCCTTAATACAAATAAGTCCATTCTTCTCAATGATTTGTTGTTAATGAATTGTTTCATATACTCCTTGGTCTATATGTTGAATATGCTTTGTTTTATGGAATATTTAGGTGTTATGTAATCGTTTGATTGTTAGTGTTTGCAGGTTTCAAAGTGAAGGAGGAGCTCATCTAGATCAATGAAGCTAGGCTACTACAACAAGCGTTGGACCTAAGGTAAGATCGAAAAACACTTGGTTTCTCATAGGATAATGTATGTTTAGAGAAGGATTGCTCTTACTTGTTTTGTTTGTCACTAGAGAGTCTTAGATTCCTAGGGAGGTTAGTTTTGTCAGCAAAAATAACTCTTTCCGCATGACAGGATCATTGTAGTGCTTTAGCATTCGGCCATTGATAGGGCCTTCTTCGGCTGTGTTGCCATCTGGAGATTTGAGAAAATAGGTATTATTGCCTTGCACAGCGCTGATAATGTATGGACCTTTCCACAGAAAATCGAATTTTGCGTGTTTGCCCTTGTCTTCTCTTCGTGAATCCCATCTTAGAACTTTGCTGCCTACCTAGAAATCCTCTGCTTTAGCCTTCTTATCGAACATCTTTTTGAGTTTTTCTTGAAGTATTTGAGCTTTGTTGAAGACTTGCTCTCTTGTTTGTTGAAGGTGAATAGTTTGATTAACTCTTCTCTGCATGTCATTCGGTTCGGCCTGAATTTCTTGCAACAATTTAATAGTAGGTAGGCCCAGAGATGAAGGGAACTTGGCTTCCATGCCATATACAAGTTCATAAGGGCTCATGCCAATGGATTTCTTGGTGGAAAGTCTGTCTGCCCACAGAGCATTTGTGAGCTTCCTGTGCCAGTTCTTTTTGTTTTCTTCCAGTAATTTCTTTATGATATTGATGAGGCTTTTGTTGGAAGACTCAGCCAAGCCATTACCTTGAGGTTAGTAAGTTGTGGAGTGGCCTAAGGTGATGTGGTATTTGTGGCAAAAGTTGATGATATTTTTGGATTTGAAGGCAGCAGCGTTGTCAGTGATAACTTTCTCAGGGTAGCCGAATCTAGAAAGGATATTGCTCTCAAGGAATTGGATAATGGTGCAGTCATTGGCTTGCCTACATGGGATGGCTTCAATCCACTTAGTGAAATAATCGGTGGCTGTTAAAATCCACTTGTGTTGGCCCAAGGAAGAGGGATGAATTTCTCCAATGAATTCAAGACCCCATTGTTGAAAAGGTTTCTCGGTTGAAATGGGCTTAAGGGGCAAGGGCAGTAGTTTTCTTTTCCCTTCAAAGATTTGGCATTTG
>APFE030069317.1:105989-118957 GCA_000404065.3 Pinus taeda | reverse complement strand
AAACCATATTTAAACATTTAATTACAATTTTTTTTTAGCCAAATTCGAGCCAGAAATATGTAGAAAACTAAAAAAGCCGAGACTACTCCATTTTGAAATCATTAAAATTTTGATCGACGACTATTTTAATAATTTAGGGATGAAAGTTGAGGGTTAAATTTGATGCATGATGAATTTCCCAACATCTAAATCGATTTACGATGAAAGAAGGTGAACCCATCTTGTGTCACCAGATTCAATCCAATCTGTTTGCCACACCATAAGCATATTCCTGTTTCTTTGGGCCATAAAAGAACCCCGGTGCCAGCGACCACCACATTGGTTTCTCATGGTTACCCATGGGCAGATGAAGTGGACCTGGCAGAGCTCGTCTATATGGTAGCGGGGCGGTGAATGGGCATCTTAATGCGCCACATGAGATCCACGTACTCTTTATTGGAAATGTGAACAGCAGTTTACCTGGAAACACTCATCTTCTCTGGGTGTTAGCTGACACTTTTTTATTTTTTTATTTCCATCGGAATAGTGGGAAAAAAACAGTCAACTTCCGTTTTCGTATGATCGATGGATAGAGCTTAGAGGTACAAACCTTCCTCATATCGCTTGGGACAAGGTCAGATATCTATATAATCATTCCTTGTTTCTTGTATTTCTTCACCAGCTTCCTGCACCAGTTTGTGTAGTTTTGCTTTTTTGGTTGTTTATTGCTTGTAATCTGATTTTAAAGAATTACATAAAGAAAAGAGAGAATGGAGGCCCCTCCCAAGAGAGTATTGACCCCGGCTGAGCCCAAGAAGATCCTGAGTTCAGAAGGAGGGTCTTATTATGCATGGGCAAGTTCAGATCTCTGCATGTTAGCAGAAGCCAAAGTTGGAGCAGCCAAGCTGCTTCTCAATCATCGTGGCCTGGCTTTGCCAAAGTATTCCGACTCTTCAAAAGTTGGCTATGTGCTTCAAGGTAAGCCTTTTTGCTTTCTGTTCACGAGGATTTTATTGGTTAAAATTTATTTTGGCAGGTTAGAGAGTTTGCTTATTTGTGACTTTAGATGGGTGTGTATGAAACACTAGTTAATAATTCAAGTTGTGTAGATGCGTGTGTATGAAACACCAGTTAGACAATTTTATCTTGTGGTGTCGTTGAATGAATTGTAGCTTACAATGCTTAAAGCCCTTAGGAAGAACCATTCTCAAGGGATTTGAACCCTGGTTGGAAATAATGTCATGGTGGCTTTACCATTGAAGCTCCCTAATAACGTTTGTTCCGCTTCAATATTTTGCAGGATCTGGAGTTGCAGGGATACTTATTCCGGAGGCAGAGTCGGAGCGAGTGGTGAAAATCCGCAAAGGGGATGCCATTGCAGTACCCATGGGAGTGATCAGTTGGTGGTTCAATGACAATCCTTCTGAGGTTTTGGAAATCCTCTTCCTCGGAGATACATCTAAGGCCCACCGATCGGGAGAATTCACTGTAAGTATCAATATAAGTAATATATTGTGCAAATGGCGATGGTTGCAGGTAAAATTCTTTGATTGTCTTCAATGTATCATTCATTCATTAACTTGTGTGTGTATAGGATTTCTACCTGATGGGTGGCTCGAATGGGCTGTTCAATGGGTTTAGCAAGGAATTCGTATCAAGGGCATGGGATCTGGCGGAAGATAAGGTGGAGCACCTGCTACAAAGCCAGTCCGGAACTGGAATTGTTCAGTTGAAGGAAGGAAAAAATCTACCGACTCCCGAGTCCGAAGAAAGAGGAGAGAAGCTAAGATTGGTTTTCAACTGCGAGGAAGCCAAATTGGACGTTGATATAAAAAATGGAGGTCGCGTGGTCGTTCTCACCAGCGATTATCTCCCACTGTTAGAGGAAATTGGGTTGGGGGCAGACCTCGTGAAGCTTGATCCGGTAACCTCTTTAACCCTATAATGACATAATTTTGTGCATAGGAAGAAGCAAAGAATAATGTAATATTATTATGTTGTATGTAATGTGTTAGGCGGCAATGTGTTCGCCGGGATTCTCCTCGGACTCAGCCTTCCAAGTAACATACATAGCGAGAGGCCATGGGAGAGTTCAGCTGGTGGGAATCGATGGGGTGAGGGTGTTGGAAACAGAAGTTAAGGCTGGTTTCTTGTTTATCGTTCCCCGCTTCTTTGTAGTCTCCAAGATTGCTGGGAACGAGGGGCTCGAATGGTTTTCCATCATCACCACACCCAAGTATGTATATCTACATGTATTTTTACAAGCGCATAAGGTTTTGGTCAGTTAGATAAACATACATGGAATGGACTGAATATAATGCATTTGGTTTGAGATTGACTAGTGACATGGATGCATGTATATATATATGCAGGCCCATCTTCTGTCACCTGGCAGGGAGAACCTCCGTGTGGAAGGCTCTCTCGCAGGAGATTCTGACTGCCTCTTTTGATGTGGACGAAGAAATCGAGCAACACTTCCGCTCCAAACGCATGCAGGACGCCATCTTCTTCCCACCTTCCACTAACTGAACTGGGCCGTATCATTATAGTATAGGATTGGAAGTTGGTTTCAGTTTTGCCTTTGTTATAATGAATAGGGGTTTGCTAGTAAACTTATTGGGATAAGGAAGGGAAGGTCTTTTGTAAAGATATCCGTATCCTTTTTATATGTAATCCGGTATGACATAAACTGATGGATGGTGATTTGGTGTTGTTCCGATTGAGATAAATATGGATCTTGGAATTTAATAAATTCAAATCCCAAATTCTTGAAGACCTTTGAAACTTAAATAGATGGCGACACAATAAATATGAGGCAATTAATGTCAAATTCTATGGTTATTCATAAGAGGCTTGATATGGAAATAGGAGACTGTAATGTGTTGATGGTATTAAGGATATGCAGCATTTTTTTGGGACTCCGAATCCTGGTTTTAGTGTAATAAAAGAAAGTCTAGTTGGACAAATACCATATTGGGATCTAAAATAGATAATAAAATAATATTTGTTTTTATGTTACTCTCTGTTATCCCCTTTATCTGCATGTAATGCGAAAGTAAGTGGAATGGTTTACTTTAGTTGAAAGTGTCTTTGGCTTTCAGCTTAGACATTGCCTTATCTCTGACCTCCCTTTTGGGGGTGGTCACTCCCTATCTTCTACCATACAATTAGTCGTCTCTTTAGATGCTTTACCAGACAAATTCATTTATGATATAATGAAAAACTGAACTCACACTCCAAATGGTGGGCTAAATAAGGTTGAAATTGAGGGATCCTTAATTCCTTTTGTCTTCCCTAATGTGGGGGATGTTATACACTTGGAAGAAGGGTAAATATGTGGTCCCATCCTCCTCTGCATAGAAATTTAGACCTCTATTATTTTCTCCTGGATCACTAGAGAAGTTGGGAACCACAATTTGTTCATGTTATCTTTACAAGTCAAAGATAAGTTCTTGTCCTTGTTGGGAATAATTTTGACTCTTGATAGCATGTATTGTAGGTTGCTTCTTCCGAAATATTTGGCTGCTATTGCCTCTTAATAATTTTTTATTGGTAATATAGAGGCCATTAAACATGGATATATACATGGGGTCCTTTACTCCTAAACTCCCTTTCCTTTAGTGCGTAAATTCAAATTGTCATCCAAGAAACATGTTTGCAGTGGCGTCGATGCTATATGTTGAGTGTCAATATGCAATATTGACCAGTTTAGGGTCATTTTGAAATGTGTACATGCACAGTTATTATAGCCTTTTTTGACTTAGTTTTATGTGCTATTTAGTTGACTCAGGCACACATGCTGATTTTACAATGCTTAACCTGCTCTTTTCTAAAGTTAAAGTTGACCTTTATGGCTCCATGCACTTTGTGAGTTGTGAGATATTATATTTAAATGCGCTTTAGGCATCTACTTCTGTTTATAAATAGCTGCACACTTTTCCCTGTGCAATCGGCAGTTAAATTCAATGCAAAGTGAAGAACCTTTCTGGGGCTTGCTGCTTGAGTATGAAACTACTTTGTATTTAGCTTATCAACTAATAGAGTTTTTTTCACTCTATCGTTTTCATTTTTTGGATGCTTATTTTCTCTTGCATGCAGTCATGCAGTCTTTCCTTGTTATTATTGCTTGGGAGAAATGTTGATCATTTTGGTAACACTTCGATAAAATTTTGGTTATTTTACCAATACCTGGTTCTATGATATGATGATAGCATGTCTATAAAACAGCTTGCTATTTTCGTATAGATTCCTAGGCTTTTGGCAATACTTCTGCAAGTAGCCCCGTTAGGTGAAGATACTCTATAATGCATTAAACGTTGGTTCCGTTGCCAAATTGCAAGTTTCTTAGAGTGCACTTTCTTGCTTGGTTCTTTGAGATATATTTCGTCTGGTTATCAGAATGAAAAATTCCAAATTATGCAAATGCAAGGTCACTAGAAGCCAGGAGGCTGTTGGGAAAACTTTCATTACTGCCTTTTGGTGTGGTGCTGTTTAGGGATTTTTGCATGCTCCAAATGGACTGTTGATACCTTATATTGCCATTAATATCTTCAAGTTGTAGATGAATAGAAAGGTCTTTTTAAGCCATCGCCAGTGATGGTCTTGGAGTTTCTTCCATGACTTCGATTGGCAAAGTTGGTGATGGTCTTTACACCAAAGCAGAAGTCGTGGGTGCAGATCATTTTGGCAGGTTGAGAGGAACATTTCTAAAGATTATCCATGTAACCCACTGGTCACTGCTGATAACGTCAGTAACAATATTGGAAATATTGCTTGTATGGGATGAGATCTATACATTTCCTATGCTAATCTTCCTGTGAAGCTCTAGTTGTCATGTCCATCTCATCTGTTGGAATCTCATACTGTTGTGTGCTACTCCTTGCATATCAGTTTCATATGTATCATTGCTTTCTTGCTTGTCATTACTCTTACTCTGTTTCTCCATTTGATAGGCAACCCATGGGCCACAACATATACACTGGTTGGGTGTTGTTGCAGCTATACCAATAGAAGTAAACCGTTGTGTATTCTTACCAATGAGGTCTAAAGAGTGATCAGCCTTTGGTCCTTGGAAGTTGGAATGATATCCCACTATCCAAAAACCGCTCTTTATAACTCTAGTGCAAGCCTACTAACTGATCTGCACTCTTCACTGACTGAACAATTCTGGTGTTGGTCTTTACGCAGATCTCTACTCTGATACCATGTTAATTTCTTGAAACTCTGTGCACTACTCAGATGAATTACCGAAAACAAGGCAACTGAAACAGTGAAACCAAAACCAAATTTATCTTCACCGAGATGTGGAGTTTCTTAAGAATCTATAAGTAGCAGAAAAAACACCAGAGATAAAAACACATGCACACAAAACTGACACACTTGTTTTACCCAGGAAACCCAAAAGGGAAAACCTGCTTTCTTTGTTGTGGTATTTTATTGATTGTTCTTTCAGCAATTGGATCTATTACAATTCATGCTGCTACTGCAGCCAGAATCTGTCCCTGAGAAAGCATTAGGCTTCTCACTATTCTCAGCTTCAACAATTGATCTCAGCCTGCCTTGATCACTGCTTGATCTTGGCCCTGCACACAACTGTTCCCCTGATGAATGGCCTTGATCTGATCTGTGATTCCTGATATCCTTAGCTCCATAGTCCTTCCATGCTTGGCTCCTATTTTCTTGCGCACTTGGAGCTCCTATTTCCTAGTGCACTTGGAGCTTCTATTTCCTAGTGCAAAATCTCCTATATCCTAATGGACAATGTCCTATTTCCTAGCGCACAATTGCTCCTCAATTATGCTATGAGGTTCAACGGTAAGTTTCCGGGGTGTAACCCACGAGATGAGGGTTCAAATCTCATTGAGTATATATATGACCTGTTGTGTCTTGGCTAGAAGAGTAGGCGACCCCATAGCGGACGTCTCGGCTCTTGTTGAGGCATAAGTTTCCTGCTATTGTGCGGCTTGCAAGGGGTTGCACATAGCCTAGGTTTATAGTGGCAGCCAGTTAGATTTGATCCTAGGTCTGTTCAGGATAACTCTCACCAGTTACCGATCATCCTAGATTTAAAAAATAAATTATGCGCACTCCATGCACAAAGAATTATCTATGAATTTGTGCCTTTGTCCTTCTCTTTATAGATAGAATCTGAACCATGCAAGGAGGCCTAGTTCAATTAGCAGTTCACTTGAGTTTCCTTTAGTTGTGATCAATGTTTTTAAAACCGGAACCGGTGACCGGACCGGTCCACCTAATGAACCGGTTTACCGACCGGAACCGGTCTAACCGGGACTGGTTTGGTCTAAACGAATTGGTTTTAGAAAAATACATTAAATAATTATTTTTTAATTGAAAAAGCTATTTTTAAGATTTAAAACCATGATTTCAAGCCAATAGAGACAAAATATGCAAAGATTGTTCATTTATATACCATGTAAAGGTGAATATATCAAAATGGCACCGAGTGCAATACATATCATCGACAAAATACATAAGCAATGAGGCTCTAAATGGCCTCTAGAGTGCAAAAACAAAGCCTACAAACTATGGGGCCAGTGGCCTACTACAAGACTTCAGTCTAGACTCTACATATATGATAATAGTAATACTATAATAGTGATCAACATTATCACTTGAAGTTGAAACTTCTCATGAGCCTCAGTCATCATGATCAAACTCAGTTGGTTGAGTCTCGACTCCCAAACTTTGCAGTCACAAACTTCTCTATTGGTTCAATGACTTGAGTCTCAAACTTCTGAAGGTATTATGCCCTAATATGCCCTATTATTTCATTTGGTGCTCCACATGGCTTTACATGGCCTCCTATCCCAGCCAAGTGTTGCTTGAACCTGTTAATACCCCCTCCTTGAATGGATTTTTGGCAATATTTGCAGATCATTTTTCCATCAATCACATCACAATGAGCCCATGCAGTATCTCTGGCTTTTGGAGGCATGATGACTACTACTTAGCTTAAACTCTGTTGTTCCTCTACTCCAGCAAAAATTCAACACTCTCCAAGCTCCCAAGCAAACTCACAAACACTCCAAATGAGATAAGTGAGACAATGAGAGGGAGAGGGGCCTCTTAAAGGCTTGGAGAGGGTGCTTTTGGAGGGAAAGCACCCTTAGTTTCCCTCCAAAACCCCTAAAACACAGTCAAAAAGTCGCTTTTTGGGCTCACGATGGGCGTGCCTCCTAATCGGCCGGTTTAGGACAGAACCGGCCGATTTGTATCAAACAGGTCGATTCCGTCCTAAACCGGCCGGTTAGGACCGGTTTAGGGCAAAAAATGGAGAAGTGCCCCCTCTGACCGGGTTTTTTGGCTAGTTTCGACCGATGGGCCTGCTAACTGGCCAGTTAGACCAGTAACCAGTTAGCAAGGCCGGTTTTGAAAACTATGCACAGGACTACATAGAGTTATGTGATAGGGTCCAGTGTTATGTAGAGGGATACAATCTAATGCATACAGACCCAATGTTAGGCCATAGCATCCAGGGGCGTGTGGGGCTATGAAGCGAGGAGCAAGGGCTTGCAGAGGAGCATGGAGATGCAGGGTGGTGTGTTGTAGTATGTTGGATTGTGCTATGGAGTGAGAGTGCCTCACACCACATTGAGTACATGTGAGAAATGACAAGTACAATGACACAGGCTGGACATAGGCCAATACAAGATGGCATATCCGTAGCCGAGGTTATCCAACAGTGTACAGGGGTAGGCCGCAGTGTACAGTGGAATGTTCAAGAGTACTAGGATGATCGATGGTATGCAAGGGTGTATAGTGCCACACAACGAGGTCTTGGAGTGTTGCCTCCAGGGAGACCCTTGGATGAAAACACCGGACACATCTTTAGGCAGAGTTCACCCAGGATCGACGGGGACACAAATGAGCAATGCTTGATGGTATCTGCAGGGACTCACATGTCTGACCCTCTTTTACATTCCTCACGGGTGTAGTCAATTTCGACTTTCTGCACTCTGGGCATAAGCAGCGGAGGACGAGGAGCTCACCCGAGATATTTGGGTGACACTCAACACACTAGGGGGGAGACTTTTCAGCAGTGGCATTGGGTTGTTGCGTTAGTTGACAGCCACAGATTGGGGGATGAGGTGATCATCTACAGGGGTGGCATATCATTCATCACCAAGCCTGCGTTTAGGGAACTAGTCACGAGGGAGACGTGTCACTCTTCTCTCAGGGCATGTCGGGACCATGCATGAGCAAAGGATACCGGGTACGACTGACGTAGTTTCCCAGTATGTGTTTGGGCTCCAGACCTTATATTGGCACATTATCGAGAGGGCGAATGGCAGACCCAGGGGAGATGGTTGGCAGGGACAGGAGGGATCCACATACCCTTAGTCGATTACGAGTATCGGATACCCACATTTTGGTTGCATTCAAGGGGTAGCTCTTTGGCACACGACTTCCAGCGATAATCGATACTACATAGTGGCATGCACCAGGCAGATTAGCATGCATCAGATTAGCCACAATATATGGAACCTATATAGTGATCACATACAGGGACTAGAGACGAGGGCCAGAGGGATTCCATACAGGGCTATACTGCAGTAAGTCTGGCTATGGGATACAGGGATTCAGTTGATCGATAGATCACTCATGATGAGTTGAGTCGTGGTAGAGAGTGATATACTTCGCTCTTGTGATGACACATGGGGGTTCACAAAGGGTTTCATCATACGGGGAGGCAGACATTCTCTGTTGCTGCATAGGTTCAAAGTTAGATTTGGATGGGTAGGCCTTGGTGCCATGGAGATGCCCAAGCAGGATGTGTCTCGCCTCTTTCAATATTCCACCATCGAGTTCCAGGAGAGGAGGATACTCACTGTGCACGATGGGGAGTATGACATAGTCAGAGTAGCGCAGCGTCAGCATGGTGGCACTACTCTGGGACTAGCAGGGAACTGGGGCATCACAGCTCTTCACAGCTCAATAACCTTTAGGGATGCATTGGCTACTGTAGGGGGAGATCATACAGATCTTCCATTGGGCTTTAGCGAGTTACTCATTGAGCAAGGGACTTCTGATACTTTCACCAGGCAGGATAGTGAGTGAAGTGAGGGGAGCTTCATGTTGGACAGGATTGCCTGGGATCTTGGCATTGAAGGATTTTTTCATATCAGGACAATGCAGAGGTCAGACACGATCCAATGGCACATCTTGGACCTTAGCACACTTTGCAGTTACAGTGGAGAGCAACAATTAGAGATGATGCTTGCCCAGGCATTGCTTGAGAACAAGCGATTTTTGGTGCAGGGAGGAGCTTGCCGAATGAGGATGCCACCTGGGAAGGTGAGCACATTTTGGAGCACCCATCTTTGACGTTGCTTGAGGGCAAGCAACATTTGGGAGGGGAGGATTGTCATGTCCCTTTCAAATACATTTGTAATACACAATTTTAACTAAGGAAGAAAACCCATCATTTTTGACTTAGGGACTTAGGAGGCCAGCCACATGGGAGTTCGAATTGGCCCATTTGAATAGCTTGGAGGGAAAGTCGAATAGGTGGATAGAGGGGCCCACATGAGGCAAGGGAGGCCCAAGGAGTTATAAGGAGGGAGCAACTCTCATTTTGGATGCATTCTTACACCTTGCAATCAAAATTACTTGACTGTTCGCTCTACTGTTTAACTAAGTCAACCAGTTGTTTAGCCATAGATCTCTCAAGTGGGAGATTCAACCTCTACTTCGAGGGACCATCTGTGCCCGCCCTAGAGAGGCAGTTCCATAAGTATTTCAGGAGTTCTGGGAGTGTGTTACAGCACTACCATGCAGCCACAACAGGGAGTGCGTATTCCTTGGCAGTCAGAAAATACGCAGAGGGAGATAGAGGCCAACAGAGATTAGATTGTTTGTTGAGGAGTTAGAGAGCTGAGGTAGCAGCAATAGACCAACATTCTTGTTGGGTTTTACAGCCAACAGAGCCAGCATCCCAACAGTTTGAATTACTGGGCTTGGGGACAGCGCAGAGGGCCAGTCCAGCAATTTCATGGAGCTAAGGAGCAGGTGCCATAGGACAGAAGCCCATCCGAGAAGTCAAGGGATTGATAGCAGAGGTCATCCCAGCACTTTGGGTCCATTTCCGGCAGGATTTATAGACAAATTCCAGCAGGCCGAATTTTGCAGTTGCAGCTGAAGTTGGGCTCCAAGGGGGTCGATTTTCCGAAGTCTAAACCAGCCAAATTCCTTTTTGGGTTTTCCTGGGTTTTGGGCAAGGATCACACTCCTAATTTTATAGAACTTGCTAGGTAGATCTAAGGGGGGAAATCGGGGTCCCAACTAAGCCAGCAGCTAGAGGAGCCAAGGGGAATTTGGGCCAAAATTCTGAGGTCAACATTTGGCCAATTCCTTCATGGGTTTTTCTGGGTTTAGGCCAAGGAGCAAGGAGCTGAAATCTCATAATTTACTAAGCACGGGAAGCAGTGATTCCAGCCCTTTGAAGTCAGCAGACAGAACAGTTTTATGGGGCAGTGCAATTCATTTGGTGCAGCAGTCGTAGCAGCCTTCAGTTCAGCATTTTTTCACCTGGGTTTTGTCATGCTTATCCATTGGGACAAGCAGGTGCAGGTGCACCATTCTATTTTACTATTGTATTTGCTCCTAAAGAAGTAATAAAATGGCTCAGCAGTTCTCTATTTCCAGTGTTTCCATGGGTGCTTAATGTACATTTCGTTTTTCTGATTGTTGGATTGTTTGCATGCATTCATTCAGTTGACTATTGAAGAAACCAGGGTGTTGGGGCGTCCTTTCAAGTGGGAGCTGGAGAAGAATGCTTTTCTAGAATTCTAGGAAGTTGTTCCTTTCACTTCAGTTGGAGCTGAAGATTAAAGAATTTATTAGAAAAGCGTTCTGTGGTTTTTGATCTGGAGGGGATTTTCCACCTAAAATTTTTGTGTCTATTGTGTTCTTTCATTTACTCTTATTACTGCATAAACATTAATAATAATTGAAGATTAACTAATGCTCTGAAAAGATTTAGAAGTGCTAATTGCTAAGGAATACCGATTCACCCCCCCTCTCAGTATTTCCAACACTTCCTTTATTAGTAGTTCCTCAAGAGTTCCGCTGACTTGCGTTAAATCTTGATGATTTTGCAACTATAGCATTAGCTGCCATGGGAGCCCTTGCTCCTACTCCTCTTGGAATAAATCTATTACCATAAGGAGGTGGTCTCAAACTACTCCCCCTAAAGAAGTTTCGGGGATTCTTGCCTAGAAATCCTGGTTGTGGGGGTCTAGTGGGCCCGACATCCCTTTTGATCCCTAGATGCTCCTTTGCATATTGGGCACATTCAACTGTCTCTGCTACTAATGATGGCTTCCACATTCTAACCATGGCCCTAATTTGAGGATTTAATCCATATAGGAAATGCTCAGCTTGACGTTCATCAATATCTAGATAAGGAACGTATTTTACGAGTTCCATAAACCTTATCTCATATTCTTACATTGTTTTGTTACCTTGGCCTATCATCTGAAAAGCTCTCCCTTGTTGTCCTTGAAGGTAGAGTGGTAAGTACTTTGCACAGAATCTTTTCTCGAACAATTCCTAGGGAATGTTGTCTGATGTGATATGGAATTGTTTTTCTAGATTTCCCCACCAAATCAAAGCACTTTCTCTTAGCTGAAATATAGTGATCTTTGTCTTAAAGGTAGAAGAATATTCTCTTAGCGCGAAACACCTTGTCATTCCTTCCAACCATGCTTCAATAGGTTCTCCAACTCGCCCTTTTGAAAATTCTGGAAGTTTAATCTTTTGTAGCTCCCTAGAAATATCCTGTTACGGTTGTCTATAATCTAAACCTTTGGACACCTCTAGATTTCCTCCCTCAAGGTGAGATCGCTCTTCCTTAGTACTAGCTATTGGTGGCCCTTTTACTGTTTCTAGGATTGCTTCTAATGAGCACATTATAATTACAAACATACATTAAATTTTTAAGCATATTATAGAACATAAAACATTTAAGCATATTATAAAACATAAAACATAAAGCATGTTATCTAGCAAGTGAGCAACTATCAACATTAGTCATGTCCAAAATTCAAATAATAATGTTTACAAAATAGGCCACTTGGTCACCACCAAGACAAAAAGGTTCAAATTCACAACAAGCCTACAAGTCTAATGATTATTCTATGACAAAAGTAGTAAATTGTGAATATATCTACTAATCTGTCCTCCTTCCACCACAAAGAGAACGTGGTAGTGGGCCTCCATGTGGTGGCAATGAAGAAGGTGCCTATGGAAGTTGTGGAAGTGGGATTGAAACTGATGAAGACGAAGCCCCTATTGTTGGTGTTGAACCATGGAACCTGGGAACCAAGGGAGCAGATGGGGGTGGCATCTTAATTCAATCATCATCACCCTAGAATCGCTCAAAAAAATCATACCAAAAAAAACCACTAGTTAACAAAAAAAATTAATAGCAGGAATTAGAGAAATGCTTTATAAGTAAAATTCATACCACAATGGACATACGTGGATAAGATCATCCTCTAATTGCTCTAATTGCAACACTCCATCCTCCAAATTGGGCTCCTCCAGATTCATGTTCCAAACCTTAAGGCCTTTATTAGTCTTTGCATCATCACAGTAATGGGACAACAATCGCAAGTTGTAATGAACATAAACGAAGCTCTCTGCCCGGTCTAAACTCAACCTGTTCCTTTTAACAATGTGGCTAGAAGAATAAGATTTCCAACACCTCTCTACAAAAGAAGTGTTTACCACCTGTGATGATAGCACCTACAATGCCAAACTCTGCAGAAGTGGAGTAGCACCTCCATACATATTTCACCACTCAAGAGAAGAAAAAGTCTCTCGATGTCTAATTGCATGCATGCTCCCAAATGGAGCGATGCTAAGCGTATAGTTGCTCAACTGTCTTTGTACCATCGCAGTCTGTTCCTCATAAAGGACTAATTTACTCAATGCAATCATATATTTTCACGAACCTCTGGATCTAG
>APFE030069317.1:78290-105792 GCA_000404065.3 Pinus taeda | reverse complement strand
AGGTGCTGGTGTTGAAAGCCATGATGGATCATAGTATTTAGGTGTCAAAACATATGCTAATGCATGCAATGGAACATTTAGCATTTCCCACCGTTTTCCACCTCTACACGAATATAATTGTACAAGGTGATATCTCTAGGCTCAACAATGTCTTTAATCTGCTCCAACATGCTATCCATTTGCTCAAACACCACCCCAATTATTGGTCGATCTGAATCTGCAAACTTGATCATGTAATAAATTGGTTTGGTGATTTGAAAAACATATTTAACCTATGACCAAAAGAACATGTCAAGAATGGTATCCTTGGCTACATTACCACCGTCTCTATCAGTGTTAATTTCCTCCAATGATTCAAAGGTCACCATATTAGTTAAAGCTTGTCTCACCTTCACTAGCCGCCTAAAGGTGAGGTAATAACTTACAAATCTTGTTTTTGCAAGTTTAAGCAACTGCAACTTAGAGTAAGTGCCATAGAATTAGTTTACCCTTGTATGCCCTGTGATAAATTTAAGGAGTTGCATCCCTCTCCTGTAAAGCTCATTAATCCACCCACATTCTTTATGTTTCACAATATCATGCATCAAAAGGTTCAATGTGTGCACCAGGCACCCAGACCAAAAGATGTGTGGATGAGTATGCTCAATAACTTTTCTTGTTTCCTTACAATTTGCTGCATTATTTGTGATCACTTGAACCACATTATTCGAACCAAATCTCTTATTGATTGCAATAGGAAATCTACAATGTTTTGGGAAGATGCACTGATGGAGGAGGAGTCATGACATGTAATAAATATTGCACCACTAGAAAAAACACCAAGAACATCAATCAAATGTTGGTTTCTAATATTTCTCCACCCATCTGATACAATGGATAACCCACAATCCACCCACTCATTTGTAAAACATGTCAAAACTCTTTGAACCTTAGCTTTTTCTCTTTCTAATAACATTGTTCTAGCTTTCTCATAGTTGGGGGACTTGTATCCTTTTGGGGCTTCATTGATGGCCTTTACCATTTCATGCCAATAGGGAGAGCGAAGCACATTGAATGGTACACCGCAAACACAAAGATATCAGACTATCTTTCTATCCACATCATCTCTCCCAACAACATTCAGGAAATCCCCTATTGTTCTTTTACCTCCAGAGCTTGTAGAAGTACCATGAGGAGATGAGCTACCAAATCTAGAGGTTGCACTTGATTCAGTCTGAGTTTTTTGTTTCTTGATTTTTTGTTGTGCAACCTCCTCTATTTGGATATAATTTCTTCTTTGTTCAGCTGAAACGTTTGGGCAAATTTGTATCCCCACAACACCCTTTTTATCATCACTGCCCATCACCCCACAAAGATGCCTCCTCACACGGGTATATGAACCACTAAATGGTTTTCCTCCATGACAACCATGAGGTTACAAAAATTTGTGGCTTCCACCATCTTTTCCCCCTTCAAGTTTGGTCACATAGTTCCACAAGGGTGTCAATTCAGCTTTCCCCTCTAGTGTTTTATTGTTCCCTTCAAGTTCATCCCCTTCCTCTTCAAACCCTTCCTCCTCATCATACATTGGGTCACTCATATGGGGGCCATTATCCTCTTGTTCTTCTTCCCTTCTATTCCTACTCCCCCTTGCCATCCAAAAGTGGAATGATACATAGAAGCCAAAAGAAAGTGGAAAGATACATAGAAGTCAAAAGAACACCATATTGGAATATGAATATAGGTGGTGGACAACCTGCAATTAAATGAACAAGAAGAAAGAATGGGAAAGAGTAGTAGAGGGAGGAGAAAAATACAAAAACAATGACAAAAAAATGAGGGAGTTTGGGGTTTGCACTTACCTCTTTAGCTCTTGTAGATGGAAACCCTTCTTTACTCCAAGCACCTCCCTCCTTCTCCTAGCTCCTCCTTCATCACTTCTCCAAGCTTTCCTCAAGTCTCTCCTCTCTTTCTCCTCTCTTCTCCAAGCTTTCATAAACTAGAAGTGAGAAAATGAGAGATGAAAGGGCCTTTTAATCCCTTCACTCCTCACCCTAACCAACTTGGACCCACCCCCAACCAATAGAAAAGAAAAAAAACCGAATAAGTGAGCCGCGCGGCAAAAACGTCCAGCACCAATGGAAGCAGTCGCGATCCGTACGGATCCAGCCCTAAAGCGTGGCAAGTCGTATGGCCAATCCGTCGGCCAAAACACGGTTCAGAAATTCTGAAACTCGGATCAAGCCGAATAGTTTTGACAAGGCAGGAACCTCTTTTCCGACCTAATCCGCGTTTCGGCCGACAGATCACCCACGGATCCGTATGGATCGCGTTTCGGGCTTTTGATCTGGGGGGGGGGCGTTTCGTGCAACACTGGTCTGGATTGAAGAAGAACCTAGTCTCAATTTTTGCTATGGAAGACAAGGGTTTCAAAGTTGTTTTCATAGATGGAAAGGTCCTTGCTTGGCCGAGGAAGTCTAGCTTGAAAGATGCCCTCACTCTGGGATCTAGAAGTAAAGGCCTTTACAAAGTCAATGGAAGACTAGTCCAAGCATTGGCCCATGATAGTAATCATCAGTGTGAGTTGTGGCATTAAAGATTTGCTCACCTTCACTACAAAGCTTTGCTTGGTGTGGGAAAGATGGTTTTTGGAATGCCTAAGATACGTATAGATCATCATGGAGTGTGTCAAGGATGTGCCAATGGAAAACATGTGAAGAGACCAATCCCTTCTAGCAGTAGCATGTCTAATGGAATACTTCAACTTATACCTTCCGATCTCTATGGACCCATGCCTTTGACCTCTCTTGGTGGCTATTTGTACTATATAATCTTTGTGGATGGCTTTTCCCGCAAGACATGGATTTTCTTGTTAAAGAAAAAGGACCAAGCATTTGACATGTTCGGGGACTTCCAAGCACTAGTGGAAAATCAAACCAGAAAGAAGATCAAAATTTTGAGGAATGACAATGGAGGAGAATTCACTTCAAATGAAGTCATAGACTTTTGCAAGGAACGTTGGAATTAAGGAGGAGACCATCGTACCTTATAACCCTCAACAAAATGGTGCAGCTGAAAGGAAGAACAAGACTGTCATGGACGCAGCCAAAGCTATGTTGCATGATCAAAATTTGCCAATGTTTCTATGGGGAGAAGCTACTAACACTACAATCTATGTTCAAGGAAGAAGTCCTCACCAAGTCTTAGGTGACACGACTCTCGAAGAAGTCTTCAAAGGTGTGAAGCCCGAGGTTGGCCACTTGAGGATTTGTGGTTTCCTTATTTACTCTCAAATGCCGAGGGAGAAGAGGACCAAACTAGAAGCTTCAGGAAAGAAAGGTATTTTTGTTGTTTATTGTGACAATTCTAAAACTTATAGAATATATGTACATGGTCAAAGGAACATAGAGTTAGCAGGGATGTGACATTTGATGAAGACGTTGCTCTAGGGAAAGCAAGGGGCACCCCTGCCAATGTTGAGAGAAAGGATGATGCCATGGATGTACAAGAAGAGCCTCATATGCCTGAGCCTGAGCCTGATTTTGTTGATGAACCCATGGCACCTTTGGATCCCCCTCCATGTGATCCTTCCTCTACTAGAAAGAGACCATTATGGCTTCATGACACTTTACACGATGTTGAGAGACATGTTGGCCCAAGAATAACCTTCATAGATAATGAGAAGCCATGCCAATACTAGGATACGTTGTAACTATGAACAACATTATACAAGCTTAACCATGCAATTTTGAAGAAGTTGTGAAAGAACAAGTTTGGAAGGATGCCATGGCTGAAGAATGTGAGTCCATCATAAACAATGATGTATGGGATGTGGTTCCAAGAATGAAAGGTAAATCTATTGTGGCTTCAAAGTGGATCTACAAAATCAAGCATGGTGTTGATGGAAGTATTGAAAAGTACAAGGCAAGTTTTGTGGCTAGAGGATTCTCCCAGGAAGAGGTAGAGGACTATGATGAGATTGTTGCACCTGTTGCCCGATATACTACCATCTGAGCTATCATTGTTCTTGTTGCTAGCCGAGGATGGACACGTCATCAAATGGATGTGAGGACTACATTTCTAAATGGCATACTCAAGGAAGAAGTATACTTGGAGCAACCACCAGGATTTGAGGAGCATGACAGGAAGACTCGTGTGCAGTTTGAAGAAAGCCCTTTATGGATTGAAGCAAGCCCTAGGGCTTGGTATGCCTGCACTAATAGTTATCTAATGAAGCTTGGATTTACTAGAAGCAATGCTAATCCGAACCTCTACTACAAAGTTGACTAAGGTGTTGGATGGAGTTGTCATTGACGTGCATGGAGTTGACTAGGTTTGACTTTGACCAAAAACACAAGTCATTGATGTCAAATGGTTAATGAACGCTTCCTAGTAATTGTTAGGTTACATCAAGTTGGCAGCTCCAATGTTGGATGGCTGAAAACCCAAGTCCTAGTGTTTGGGTTCCTTGGACTAAGGATGTACCCCGACTTTGTTGAGGGTTTTTGAATGGTCAAACCATTTAGTTTGGGTTGGATATCTAGGTCATTAGATTTTCCTCTAAGAGATGTTTCTGTTGATATGTGGTACGGCCCATGGTTCCCCCTGGTTTGAGAGAAAATTGAGTTTGAAGTTGAAGACCCAGTTTTATGGGCCAAAACCCCAAGAGTAGTGACATGACACCTTATTCACCTACACTTGTCAATATATGACAATGATTCTCGCCGCAATCTCATTGTGTATAAGTTGAATAACTTCAAGAACCAAAGACAATAAACCAATCATTGACTTCACAATCTTGGTAAGACCAAATGCACTAAGCCGATCATTGATTTCAAATTGTAGTAGAATTAGAAATATTTCTACGCATAATCCTTAAAACAAATATTCAAATAAGGTCATTAAGAGTTATTTATTCTATTTAGTGGACAAGTCAACCTTTCACTAACTCAATTGGTATATGGGCATTGCTTAGGGCCTATTCATAATGCTAATTGAACAAACAATTAAAAATATTTACACTTCCTAAAAGGCCTCTCTCCAACATCTATTGGCATGAAGCCCCTATTAACCCAAACTATCACTATAAAAGAGAGACCTCACACCTTATCTCAATCACACAAACTCAACAAACCCTTTATGATCTTTCTCTCTAAAATTTTCAGACCTCCTGTAGCAATTATTTTCGACCTCCTGTGGAAGAAAAATTCAGCCTCCCTGAGGCAACGTATAGTGAATAGCCTTCTCTTTCTCAAGCAAAGTTTTGGGTATATCTCTTCTCCAACTCCGCTCCCTGAGAGCAGCAAGTGTTGAAGGCAATCACATCCAGTTGTGTAGCATATTGAAGAAGAATGGATAGTAAGGCTTGATCAGTCAAACAAACGTGTTTACATATATGTTGGTAGCTCTTTGGGGGCAGAGTTTGAGAGCCCTAACTGTAAGTCATTGTGATGACCTAAGGAACCTTGGATTGTGTCATTGTTTGATAGAAGTAACAAATGGTTGTAGCATCAAGTGTAGCTTGATACAATGATGACAGTGGTTGTGCATTGATGACTATTCATTCATGAGCAATGACATGCAGTGATAGCCAACAGTTGTGCAGTGATTTGCAATGACAGTGATATACAGTGTGCAGTGATAGTGATGTGCAGTTGAACAGTGACAGCGCGATATGTAGCATTGTCTAGTGATCAGTTTGTGGGAACAGTGATCAGCGGCTACCAAGATTCGACATGTATTCTACATCTTTCTTACAGCTATTCTACATTGATTCACAGTACAGGGGATCCACTGTGAAAATTGTGAAATGTGATCTACTGACTCTTCTGGGTGATTGGAGTCAGCTTCAGGTTGTGGCCTGAGAACACTTCAGGGTGGCAGGATGGTGCTAGGGCAAGTTTTGGCTTGCACAGGGCATTGTAGCGTCCATTCAGTTGTGGTTGATAAACTAACAGGGTAGCAAAGCATCCTTTCCGCTAGCAACTAGTAAACAAAGTGTTGGGGCACTCATCAGGTTGTGGCCTGATCTACAGGGCGTTGGGGTGTCCCTCTGGTTGTAGCAAGATATTAGGGTTTACTAGTTTCATATAGGTTGTGGCCTATGAATTAGGGGGTTGATACATCCCTCAATTGTAGCTCAAATCTTGATGTAATTGATATTTCTTTTAAAGAGAGAAGAAGACAACTACTAGAGAATTGTCCGATGGTTTTTGACCTGGAGGGGGTTTTCCACCTGAAAATCTTTGTATCTATTGCTTTATCTTCCTACATTGTTGTATGGTGTTGTCTATTGCTGATTATTGTTTATAATTGTTGAAGAAGAACATTAATAATAATTGAAGAATAACTAATGCTCTAAAAAGGGTTAAATAGTGTTAATTGCTAAGAAACATTGATTCACCCCCCCCAGTATTTCCAATAGAAGGTATGCCTTTGATTCTGGTATTATATGTTGATGATTTATTCTTGACAGGTGGAGACCCTCTAGTTCTCCAATGTAAGAGGGAGCTGGCCTATGAGTTTGAGATGAAAGACCTTGGTTTGATGCACTACTTCCTAGGCTTAGAAGTGTGGCAGAGACCTGGGGAGATTTTCCTTTCTCAGGGAAAATATGTTGTCAAGTTGTTGGAAAGATTTGGGATGGCGGAGTGCAAGTCTATGGCCACTCCAATGGAAATAAACTTCAAGAAACTATGTGGTGAAGTTGTTGGACCAGACTTGGCACTAATGTTCACTAATGTTCTTAGTGAACACTAGACCAGACATATGTTTTGTTGTGAACACTTTCAGTCAATTTATGGTGGAGTCATTACTTGTGCACTAGGTTGCTGCTAAGCATATGCTGATATACCTGCATGGGACTATAAATAATGGAGTGAGATATACTTCTGGCAAGTTGAGACTTCATGGATATATTGATGTTGGTTGGGTTGGTAGCGTTGTCGATAGGAAGAGCACATCTGGGTGTTGTTTTAGCTTGAGATTTACCATGATATCTTGGATGAGCAGGAAACAAAAGTTTGTTTCCCTTAGTACGGTTGAGGCTAAGTATATTGCTACTAGCATGGCTAACTGTGAGACATTATGGTTGAGGAAGCTCTTTGGAGAGTTGTTTGAGCAGGTACTGGATACGACTGTGATATACTGTGACAACTAGAGTGGGATTCGACTTTCTGAGAATCCCGTGTTTCATGATAGGTCAAAGCACATTAAGACTAAATATCACTATATTTGGGATATGGTGCAAAGAGGAGCAGTGACGCCCCAACACATCTCGATTAATGAGCAGATAGTTGACATTCTTACCAAGCCTTCGTCGAAAGGGGATTTCTTGGTCTTCAAAGAGCAGCGTGGACTAGTGGAGGTGACCCTTCTAGGAAGGGGTCACGGCTGATCACGAACACTAAGCTTTGGGAGCTCCTGGGGGAATGGGGTACTCCTTGGAGCTATAGGGTTTGAAGGATCCTTATCATTTTGATAAGTTGATCTCCCCTAGTCAAGTCCAAGACTTGACGGAGTACATACCCTAGCATGCATCCTAACCACAAGATGGGCTTGTTGGGATTGCCACTCATATGGCTTATGAGTGAAGAGACTTAGATATGGAGGATCTTTACTTATGGCAGACGCATGTGATAAATTGAACTCCCTAAGTCCAGGATGCATTGTGTTCAACCACTTGATCACTGAGGATCATGTTGGATATAAGATAGGGTATGGAGGATCTTTACCACTTGTGGTAATCGATCTCCCCTATGGTTAATGAGCATCAACTGGTGGATATATGGTTTGGAGGATCTTTACCCTAGATCTCCCCTATGATGACTCTTCTTCTTCAGCAGAGATGAGCAGAGACGAGATGAGATATGATGTAGCGATGATGAGACATGTACAGTGATGAGACTTATGATGCAGATGGGAATTCCTCCCTAGTTGAGAGGGAGTGTTGAAAATTGGCAGCTAAGGGAGCAATTTCCCCCATGGAGAATCCCACACTTCTGCTTGGGAAAAATTCAATTTTGCACAAAGAAATTATTATTATTCTATTGGCTCAAGTCAATCTAAGATGGTAAAGTTGGCCTCACTAATGAAGGGGTGTGACCCCTTGGGTTAAACCCACCTTAGTTGACCTCATATAAATACACCTAAGGAGGACCTCATTTGGACATCACATCTTCTCATTTGCAATTTGGACAAGGACAAGGAGACTTCCACACGTGTGAAGGACGAATCTCAGTTGACTATATTGACTTTATGTTTTGGGATTCTTTTGACAAGCGTTAACTCTGTTTGACTTGGGATTGTTGGAGTTTCTTTGACCAAAAATTTTGACTTTCTTGGAGGCCGAGCTGAGGGAGACTTTGACCGAACTGTTCTAGACATTTTGAATGAGGTTTACCGGAGGGTTGACTAGAGTTTGACCGCATATTTGAACTGATATTTTCTCTCTCCTTTGACCGAATCTTTTGCTATTGTTTTGACTGGGTTTGACTAAGGAAGGAAGGCCACACTCATTGTTGGGTTGATCGAATTCTTCTTAGCTGTTTTGACCATTGACTTTGACCGGTTAGGGCAGGTCATTGACTGTTGTCGACTATACTTCCATAGCGCCAAAAATTACAGACTGGTACTTTGACCAGATTTGACTTTATCTCTCATCATTGATTGGCTTTTGGATTGCTGATTTAGAAAGCCAAGGCATTGACTTTGACTAGTTGATGGTTGTACTATTGGATTATTTCTCTGCTAAATGTTTGATCTAACAAGAAGCATTTGGTTGGGTTTTCCCCCTTGTGGGGTTTTGCCCTAGTCTTTGGCCTAAATATCTGTGTCTCGTTGATCTTGGCTGTCTTCTATGGTGCATACTGTTTATTGTTCTATCTACAATTGCTTATTGCTATTGTGTGATTGAATATAAATTGGAAAAGTGAATGCTACTAGAAGAAGAAATTGTTTAAGTGATTGTTACAACATAGAACATTGTGAAAAATAATAATAAGTTAATCATTTATCCATGTGTCTGCATGGTTAGTCATTTATGTTGATCATTTAGTTATTTCTGTAGTGTTTTCAGTTATGTTTGAATTATGCAAAAATATATATTATTGTTTGATTGAAGTAATTTCCTAAATTTTACTATTACTTTAATCAAAACATGACATCAATACAAGGAAAATCAATGCACAATAAAGATGATTCTACGGGTTAGGAACAAATAGCCTGAGTTACATAATAGGTAGACCTATTCTTAAGATCTAAAAAATATAAAGTATGATTATCATTGAGGTAAAAAAAGTACGCTCAAAGGCATTAGCACACCTGAGCATTGTTAACCCTGAAAAGCATAGTGAAACTAGTGAGATGACTTTGTAAGTATGCTCACAAGAATACAACAAATCAAACAAGGTTTTGGTTCTCTAGATGAAGTACAACTAGAAGTGCCACTTGGTGTGTGATTCATAACACTAGGGTACAATATGTATGCTAAAAACATAGGGCCATATTTGTAGCACAAAATCCTAAGATTTATAGGGTACAATATAAGGTCATTATTTTTCTATTGTGCATATTTATTTATTTTCCAAGGAAAACCTCATGGGGAGAACCAAAGGAGGTTTCCCCACATTTATAGATGGATTCCCTAGTAGACCCATCAGCATAGATTAGTGCAACTCACCCAAAGAGATTTGAACCAGGCACCTGCTCGCACAAAACTAGCCAGCTCCCAAATGTCCACTAACATTGGTGATAAGCAGTTGAACTAATGTTTTGGGCTCTCTTTGTACAATTTTATTATAGGCATAGTATTAGGAAAATATTTTCTATAAGAAAATATGTTTATCTTGCTTTGCCCCTTCACAGTGACCCTCATTGAGAGGTAACCTTCCTACTACGGTATTAAGTTGGCATAACTCATCATATTCTACACATTAAGTAGGGGATTCCACTACACTAAAATCTAAATGCTAGGCTTTCCCTAGAAGGTTGGTCCCCAATCACTGAAAGGACATTAAGTGATAAAATGAAATCTATGATAAAAACTAACGACATGTGATTCCTAAAATGAATGTTTGCATGCTTCTTTTGATTATTCCTGGCATACTAAAATTCATAGCTAACTCTACAATGCTTATCACAGTGTTGTATTATTCACCACTAATTTTCATTCATTTTACATATTTAAGTACGAAAAGGTTTAGACAACGACAACATTGTAATTGGGAAAAGCATGGAGTATCAATAAGCTAAAATATGCTCACCTCCCATGGGTCCACCATTATAAATGATGAATCTTCAGATGCAAGCTGACATAAATTAATTCTATGCTCCGCAGATGCCAGGCCCTAAGAAGAGAGAACAACAAGCCTCAAATTATCAAGTTGTGAGAGGAATCATTGGGAAAAGAGAAAATATCAATCAGTCATGTACTGATCGCATGTTTAGACATTTAAATTTACTCCTAGGATTAAAATAAGGAGAAAGCACTCTCAAGTGGAATGTTACAAATATTATGTTATTGAAGCATAACAATTCACATAATTCACAATACATAATCAAAACACATATGCTATGAAAAGCATTGCCTTTGATTGGCTATGATGGATATAAGGAAAAAGCATATTACCTGCCTAAACTGAAATTTTATACATATTCAAATCCATTTAATTAAATGAGATCTTTTCCCCGAATCTTATTCTGAACTAAATCTAAAATTATGAAGATTCATCATTTATTTGTTTGTTAGCATACACCCATAAAAACACATTTACATATAGGTCAGTAAAAGCAAGTACATATATGTACTCAGATACATGTACACATGCAATTGTGCACATGGCACATACCTATACACAAACATGTCCATCTATATACCCACAGATTTATAAATGTGTGGATGTACATTTGTATGTATCTTTTACCTATATGTATATAACATCAATGTCTTTCTACGCAAACACATGCATACATATTGACACAGAAATACAAACAAGTATTTATAATTATATTGACACTAAGTTAAATCATAGCTTACAATTGCCGCAACAAACAAAATATACAAATTTCTACTCATTTTTTCTTTTGATGAAATTGCATTGTATATTCATTAGTATTCAATATACTTGCATCAAATGTTACATTGAGGAGCTAAGGAGTTATTTATGTGCCCTCCCTTCCCTGTCCCAACATAAGCAATAAGAGCTGCAATGTCAGCTATAAACCAAAACTCTAAAGAAACAAATTTTAAAAAATACTTAACCTAGTAACAACCTCGGGGAAGTGTTTTGATGTCAATTTCAATACTACTAAATATTTGAGATTATATTATCTCCAATTAAATGATATATTAAAGCATAAACATCTATTTTGCAACGTTATCACTTTGAAACAAATTATTTGCTTCTTCATGGTTGAGAAAAACAAAAAAAAAATTGGTCTTCAACTAAGGTATTAAATTGAATGTTATTTTTTAATGGATATGGTAGCATCAGACAGGTGTTCTAGTCTCAAATAATGCTAAGTGTTGAAGAAAAGTGTAACTAGGTTCAGTATTTGTAAATGTAATTTGGATCTTTGTACTTGTCAAGAAAACTAAACATTATTTTTGTAAATTATACGAATGAGTTTCTTGCTCATTCCATAGGTCTAGGAAAGCCAAAGAGTCAAAATCACGTTAAAGAGCTCTTCTTGAGCATGTATGTCATAAATATGGGTCAACCTAGTGTCAAGTAGCCCTCCAAGACAAGCACAATCCTCCAAAGAAGAAGTCTGCCAGCTAAACGATGAGAGACAGTCGTGTCAGCCTCAAAGCATTTACAGATGTCGGCTAAAAATTGGTATCACAACGATCTACTGTAATTTCGGCTTGATATGAAAGACATGATCACTATATATATACGACTAAAGATCAGCGTTGAAAGGCAAGAACTCGAACTCCTCTATAAGTCTCAGTGAGTACAGCGAAGTATAGCATCTCAGCATTCGATGGATACTTTGTCTCGGCAAAAGGAGGAAACATTGTCTCGGCATTTCTATGATCACATTCTCAATGCAAAACACAGTCACTGTAATCGTGGATGACAAACTAAACACAGTCACTGTAATCTCAACGCAAATCAGATTCCTCTGATATATTGTGGACACAGAACTTGGATCTTCGCATACATTCCTGTAACTTTTGGATGGGCACAGGGAGACACATTCTCGAACATACTCTATGATTATAAAGATCTTGATACAAGGAAGGAGATTAAGTCTCAGTGCAGTTATAAAGATCTCAATACATGGAAGGAACACAACCATGGTCGCGTTAATGATAATCTCTGTGATCACACAGTAAATCCACCCTCAGCTATACACAGAATACTGTGTCTCGGTATACTCTGTCTCGGCATCTCATAGGAAATACATTCGTGGTATAAGTTGGGATCTCAGCATAATAACTATGGTCTCAGTCATAAAAACAGAGTCATGATTATGATCTTTGTGTATCGATGATGACATGAAATTAAAGTCATGACGAAAATCTTGAAGAAGGTAAGATCAGTATAGTAATCTTATGAACATGATGATGATCTTAGAAAAGGGACAGAGATGATTTCAGTAAAGGTATAGTGACAATCTCAGAGAAGGTGCAGTAATGATCTCAATGAAGGTAACCTCAGTAATGGAATTGAACTTCAAAATGCAGCAGTCATGATGATGATCTCAACAGTGACAAAGAAGAGGATTGGTGTCTTGGTCTTGGAGTGGCATTATAATTCAAAGGTCATGGTCTTGCTGTTCGTCAATTAGAATCTCTATAAGAAGAATTATGTGCGGGTTTTTCTCTCCAAGAGGGAGAGGTTTTGGCCCTGGCAGAATGCCAACACTTTGTGTTCTTGTCTCTTTGTTTTTGGTAGCTATTTGATGAACTAAAGAAGACACACTAAAGAACATGCTAAGAATAAAAATGTTAAATACCTCTCAAACAGTTATCATGTAAGAAGAATCTCATTAACTCCTTGCCCTAGATTCTTCAACACTAAGAGGCTAAGGAACACTAGATCTCCAAAACCCTGAAAAGGTTTCATGAGATAAGCTTGGGAAACACCTTAATTAAATTAATTTGCCATAGTTAAATTATTTCCTAAGTCTAACATAGGAAAAGTGGTAAATTAAAGTTAATTAATTAAGGATCTTCGAGATTGCTATAAAGGCTTCTATTGATGAAGTCTAATTGATCTTAGCCGTCGATGGAGATTAATCATGGTCGTTGAGACTCCAATGAGAGATTATAAGAGCAAGTAAAGGGCTTGGAAATAGCATCGGTGTGATCATTGTGAGCAAGGTAGATAGAGCTACCCAGATCGTGTTTTTAGTGAGGGCATAGTTCGAGCCAGGAAAGAGCAGCGGAGAGAGGGAGCAGAAGAGAATTGGGAGCAAAGATTCAAAGGAGATCTTCCTCAATTTACCAGTGTCAGGAGGCAAGAAAAGAGGAGGTTGAATTATCTTCAGAAGAGGTCGATTTGTGCAGTGCAAGTTAGCCAGTCCAGTAGTGCAAGTCGCCAGAAGAGGGTTTGTTCAGTTGTTCGAGGTTAGATTATTGTCCAAAAGATAGAGCGAATTCATTCTAGAGGCAGAGGGAGGCTAGACGGCCAAGTTGGAGGAAAATCCAGGGTTGTGTGAATTGCACAGAGACAACAATGAGTATTCCAAGCAGCAGTGCAAGTTGCCAGTGTGGGGTGCGAGCAGGCCAGAGAAGGCCGAGATGATTTGCAGAGGAGATCTGTGATCAATATATTTTGTCAGTGTATTACCAGAGGTTTTCCAATTGGGCAACCAGTTGTAATTATAATTCTCAAATTGTTGCATAATAAAATAAACCCTCATTTGTTGCACCAATTTTTCCTTTGGGTTTTTTTTTTGGGGGAAGTTTAGTCCAAAATACCAGTGTCATTATTTTGTGTGTGCGCATCTGTTTCTCAGTTCCTATTTTATTTCCATAGCATATTTTATTTGGTGAAGAATTACTGTGTGGTTTATTTGCTATTTGTCGTTAAAATTTAACAAAAGACAAATAAATTGTTAAGTTTGGAGAATAATACTCAATTGTTGCAATTCAAGGAATTTGCACAGGGTATCAGAGCATTCTTGATCAGATCAAAGGCTCAGAGGCAAAAGGAAGGGAAATCGTGCAATTTCAGAGGGAAATCTGAAACACTATATCCAGATCTATGTAGGCCAGCCAGGTAGTGCAAAATTGAATTGTTGGAGGCACAAAAATCTATTTCCAGTTCAGGGTGAAGAAAAAATTTGATTGGCCCTAGAAGCAGTAGCAGCACCAAGTAGATTTGTCGAAGAGAGGGTTCCAGTGAGCAGATTAGTTAATTTGCAGAGATGATCTGGGCGTAGAGATTTGTAGCAAGGGTTTGCAGTTACATATTTGCGCAGGGCAGGAAGAAAACAACACAGAAGCAGAATTTCCAGTTTATTTTCTCAGAAGGTTTCCAGTTCTCCAATTGTAGGAAAGGAGATTGTGATTTCTAGCAACAGAGGGTCATAGCAAACTTGTCAATCCAACTAGTACGAGTTTCAAGGTTAGTAACTTAGTAGTGTGTGTGCCAAATTTCACAGAAGGACTTCCAAGAGGTAGAGCGAGTTACCCAGTAGAAGCAGCAGGCAGTGCGAATTCCAGGAAGGACACTTGAAGGAAAGTGCAAAAGCATATTTGTGCATTAGAAGGGGAGTGCGTGTAGTAGAGAGAAGGTTGAGTTGTCGGAAGGAGGAGATTTCCAGTGTATAATTCTTCAGCTATTTAAGTTTCGCAAAGATGCCTGCAGCAGGACTCAGAGATCAAGACAGACTTGATGAAGCCTCAAACTTCGGTGTCTAGAAGGTCCGGATGCAATTCCTCTTGGATGAGCATGGTCGTAAGGCGTTCGTCACAGCACTTGTAATTGAACCGACAAACCCTATTCAGTATCTTGATTTCATGAAGGATATGGTCAAAGCCAAGAGGATGGTTGTAGACAGGGTTCAAGATCATATCGTCCCACACATTGTAGAGAAGAATGCAGCAAAGGACATTTGGAATGACGTTGTGAAGTTGTACCAGGATCCATCGAGAATCAAAAAACGATTCTCAAGGAGAAGTCGAGGACAACAGAGATGCAAAAGGGCGAAAGTGTTACATCCTACCTCACTAGAATTCAAAGAGTCTGAAGTGATCTTGCAGTTGTAGGAGAGAAACCTGCAGATAGTGAACTGGTGCAAACAGCGCTAAACAGGTTTACCAAGGAATGGCGAACTTTCGTTCAGGGGACCTCTGAACAAGATATGCTACCAGATTGGGAACACCTGTGGAGTGACTTCACTCAGGAGGAGCTAAGGGTCAGTCTTACAAAGGGTGCTACCGGTAGCAGTAGCAAGGGACTGAAGGTGGAAGAGGAGGAAGAAAATTTAGCCCTTCCAGGTAAGGGAAAGGCGAAGAAAGATCCTAGTCAAGAACAAGACTAAAAGTGAGAGAAGAAGAAAAAGGAGCAGTCGAAGGTCAAGTGCTTTGAATGTGGTGAGTTTGGTCACTACATCACCTAATGCCCTAAGAGGAAGATGGACAAGAAGGGGCAACAAACAGCAGCTTCAGCAAAAATCGATGAGTTGACCTCTAAATTGGAGGAATTCACATTGATAGTAGCGAAACCTCCAGATGAAGGGGGAGTGTGATGCTTCAGATAGAAAGTGTGGGCAAGGTCCATGAGTGACTAGTAGGAAGTCTAGATTAGATCCAGTTATTATTCACATGGATCAATACCTATGCTACAAGAGCCCACAATTAATGTAGCAAGAGGATCCAGAAGTCAACAAGGCACAGGCATATCTTGAGGGACAGTGCAGAACTAGTTGCAGTCAGATACTTGAGAGGTAGTTGCAAAGCTAGTTGGGCATAGTCAAGTGCTCAGGATACAGTGCAGAGTTAGTTGTAGTGAGGTACTCAAGGGATAATTGAAGAGCCAGTTGCAGTGACACAGTAGATCAAAGATTGATTCAGCTACAATCAGTGGCAGATGAATCAAAGTATGCACAGCAGCATGGTGGACAATGTTTGCCAGTCTATCTTCTTCACGAGTGATTTCCAGTGACTGGGAGTCAGATCAGTTGCGATGTGAAGAAAGGAGGTACAACCGACGTCAAACATTAGCAATGTGTGAAAATCCAACTATAGGTTGTTAAATTTTAGAGCTAACATTGTGCTTTGTTGTAGATAATTGCATTTTTAGACATTATTCATTACATTATATCCACCCCATATCATCTTATCATCATCAACAATTATATAGAGAGAACAATAATATAAACAATGCAACAAAACAATAAGAATCCATAGAACAAAAGCATACACAAATAGAGACACCATGACTTAGGTCAAAGACTAGGGAAAAACCCCACAAGGGCAAGAACCGATCCAAATTTTTCTTCTTTTAGATTGTCATTATGGTTCAGCAGAAAGAGATACAAGGATCAGTTACATAGAGACATATTGTCTCACCAACATCAAGTACATTAGGTGGCAGGCCACCTAGGGCTCAAGCATTTGGAGTCACTATCAAGGAGATGAGTCATCCATCACTGTTATAGTACATCTAGACTAGGTCAAAGTTATTGCTCAAGAATCATGGTTGCAATGAGGTCGAATCATACATTATTGTTGTCAAGTCACGCTGCCTTATTCCATAGTCAAGTCAAATTATAAATTAAGTCAAAGGTCCCTGTCTTAACATCTCAATACTATCAAATAAACCAATCAATACTAATAAACTGTCATATATGTAATGTCAAGGAGTCTGCCATTCACCACAAAAGTTACTGCCATAGTTAGGTTGTCATATATCAAGTCATCTTACATAAGTATCACCTATGTAGCATACTTGCACCTATACTGTAACAACTTCAATTATTACCTACACATAGCATATCTCGGATCACGTTAGATTATATATTGTAGCACCATGACATAACATAACTTGGATCACCTTTGACCATAATAACTTCGGATCACATGGCATGCATCATTAATATGAATCACAACCAGTGCTAAAGTATACTAGCATCATAACTGAAGAAGCTTGGCATACCTTGAATATATATACTGTACCAGATTACATGTCCCGTGGCAGTCATATGTTGTTATCAAACCCTAGCATCATAAAGCATACATTATTCACCATACACTTGCATCTTGTACATGATGTTGTAGATCAGTTGGACAAGCTTGCTTTAGCACTTCTTATAACCACCACAGAACAAGTCGGCCTACAAAGAATGAAGTCGACCTCATTAGGGTTGTTCGAGCTCCATGAAAGTGTATATACACAATATCATTCGACCTCATTTGAAGGTCATCCAAGCAAGTTCGATCTAAGCAAGGAAGAAGAGCAAAGAACAAAGGAAGACTAGAAGACAACAAGAACCGAAATCTGAATTTTTTCTACCCATCTCTCTCACACATGCGAAGAATTAGGGCATATTTAGTTGCAGCAAGGTCTAAATTGCAGCCGTCTAAAGGAGTCAAAGTTTGGTGTCAAAAAGATAAGGAGAGAGAAGCACCCTAAGCGAAGGAAGGAGACTTATTTTACCATATTACTTCCACACGTGCGAAATTGCAGCTATTGCAAGAAGGCCGAAAATCACAGATATGAATAAGGGAGTGAAAAAGTGTTGCAGGGGTCAGAGTTGAGGATTTGAAGAAGTTGGACTATAATTGACTTTGTCAAGCAGTAGTACATTGAAAGGAAGGTTGACTTGGTCTTGGAGGGGTCTTAGTTTTTGAGTCTACACCCGCAAAGATCGAGGAGGAGGAGTTTTCCATGACAGCGCAGATACCTCCAGGAGGGAGGTATGGTGATCTAAAGTTATAGTTTGAAAGGACTGCAGATGGGCAGAATCCTTGAGGAGCCCACCTCTTCAATCAATTCCTTACTACGAGAGCCCAGATCAGAAGTAGCAAGATGGACCAATGTCAATTGGTGCACAGGAGTGTCGGAGTGACAGTTGCAGTGGCTAGGAGCGCCAGAGACTAAGCAGCGCAGAGCAGAGTTGGCAGCAATGCAGTTGGCACAAGCTGAGGTCAGCAGTAGTGCAGAGGCTTCAGAGGGTCAACGTAGAGACTATCAGCAATCAGACTCCAACGACGAGATGGATCATACTGAACACTTGTTCAATAATTTGGGATGCTTTTCCGTTGTTGATGCAGTAGCAACAACTATTGGAGAAGGTTGCAGTGTTGGCAGTGGCAGTGCCAGCAGCAGCACAGAGGCAGAATTTGAGAGGGAATTGCAGTACGGATGCAGTGTTGATAGTGGCAGGGCCAACAGCAGTACAGATGCAGCATTTGCGCAGTAGTTGATGGGCAACGATGTCAGACATCAGTAACACAGAGGGAGATGTTTCAGAGTCAGAGTGATACTTCAGCAGGTTGCATTACTAGAGCACATTCCTCGTTAAGAGGGAGTGTTGATTTCTGGTAGCATCGGATGTGCTCCTCAAAATTTGCAAGGAGGCTTAGACACATGCATTCTCAAATACCTAGAAATCATTTTGGGAAATTCCACTCAAAGACAGTTTTATTAAAATAATTAATTATTTTAATGGGCGCTTAAGTCTAAACTTAGGAAATTAAAATAATTAAAGGGTATTAATCTAACTATGGGTGAAACTTCTAGAAGAAGGCGGAGATCGAGTCCAAATGATCTAAGCCATTGATTAGAATCTAATTTGGGCCATTGGTTCTCAACTAGAGGATTATAAGGACATCGATGTGCACTTGGAGAACACATCGAGTGGAGATCAGAAGATCAAATTTCTGAAGCACAACAGTTGTCGAGAAGAGAATTCGAAGTGATCTTTTGCAATGAGGGGCGGGGATAGTTCCGGTTGGAGATTTCTCCTAATCTGGGAATACTCAGCAGAGAAGGCAAAGAGAGATCCAGCAGAGGCAGCGCAAAGCCAGAGAGGCTGACGCAGGGCCACGCAAAGGTAGCGCAAAAGCCAAGAGGGAATCCGTAAATTTGTTGGAGAATGAATTTCCAGAGCCAAAAGTCGGGGTGTGAGACCGTGAGGGAACAAGTCAAAAACTCAGAGGCAAATCAATCAGCGAGGAGGAGTAACACAGACCCCAGTAGTTGTGACGCAGGGCCTACACAGTGATTGTGTAGAGACGGCACAAAGTTAGCTAGGGGCTGGCCATTCACTGGCTGGATCAGCCAAGAGTTCCAGTGATAGTGTGAGGTAATCTCACTCATCTCTCTGTCAGTAATGTTCTCTGTACTAGGTAGCCAGCAAGGCATCCAAAGATTGTATTCATAATTACTACTGCATAATAATAAAACCCTCAGATGTTGCACCAGTTTTCCCGCATTAGGTTTTTCCGGGGACGTTCATCCAAAAATAATTGTGTAGATGTGTTGTGTATCTCTTTCTTGTTCAGTTTCTTGCTTCCACATTTTATTTAAATGGTGATGGTTGCAGTGTATTAGTTTCGGTGTTTACTCTAGGAAACAGTAAATAATTTGTTCAGTAATTAACAGATAGAAGAAACTTAATCAGTTGTTGGAATAGAAATTTGGGGCTTCCAAATTTTCACAATCAGCAAGGAGGCATCTTCATTTGTCAAGTAAGTACTTTATAATTATGTTTCATCCTACAAATCAGATGACAACTTTCTGCAAGGAGAACAATAAACTTGTTGATACATCAAACTACCTTGCATGGAAAAGGAGAATGGATTTGAATCTCATAGAAAATGAAGTTTTTGAGATGTCAAGGGCTCCATCACAAAGCCTCCTCAAGAACAATCTCAAGCATTGTCAAAGTATATGAAAGGAGAAATAAGGGCTCAAAGAATCCTCATTGGATCTATCAAGGATTCTCTCATTCCCTTTGTAGCGAAATTGAAGGCATCAAAAGAAATCTATGACAAGTTGGTAGAGTTGTACTCTGTACTTACAGATGGGGAAATAATACCTTTAAGAAATGAATTATACAAGATGAAAGTATCAAAAGAAGAAGGGATGGCTTCATATCTCATGAAGGTATCTAAAATTAGAGATCAACTACAAGAGTTAGCAGAAACAACGTCAGATCCAGAGATGACCACTTGTGTATGCAATGCATTACCAGATGAATGGGGCAACTTTGTATCAAGCATCTGTGCAAAGAAGGATGCTACACCATTCAGTAATCTATGGGCGTTATTTAAGATTGAGGAAACCAAATTAAAAGCAAAGAATGACATTGGATCAAATGAGCAAACACAAGCATTTGCAACTATGACAAGGAAGAAAGGAAAGTTTGGAAAATTTGAGCCTCGAAAGAAGTTTCAAAAGAAAATTGACATGTCTAAGATGCAGTGTTATGAATGTAATGAATGATACTTCAAAAGAAATTGTCCTAACCTCAAGAAGGGCAATGATCCGTAAATTGTCGTGGATATTCCACTGGACAGTTTGTCACAATAGATCTGATAATATTATAGTAAAAATTTTGCATTTCTACAGTATTACAGTTTTAATACACCTCTAGATCTGTAAATTTAGCTGTAATTAGTCCATGCACGCGAATGAAAATTATGCAGAAAAGTACAGAACGACAAAATAAGCTCACACACCCACATAAGACACAAGATATGCTCTAGGAAACCCTTTCGGGAGAAAACCCAACTAGAAGGTGAGACTGCTTCGCTCTCTTTCTCGTGTTATAAAAATAAGGTTGCAAGTACAAAGAAGTAAGGCATGTGGCTCATGGGCTACTATAATACACAGATCCTCTTTGTGTGCTCTACCTCCTATCTCTCCTGGCCATATTTGCTCAGCAATGGAAGAAAATGCTCTCGAAAGAATGGAATGCCTCCTCCTCCTAGTGACCCGGTTATAACATAGTCCAATAGCCTACTAGTGGTTAAGTTTGACTACATCAACTCTTAACTAGAGTTACAATATAGACTCTTCTAGAGTCTTTTACATCAAAAACACGTGGCTAGCCTCCCTTCCATGAATAATGGGGGCTAACACACCATCCTCTCGAATTATAGGTGTGAAAACAGGAAGGTCAACTTCTGAGTGGCATAACTTTTGCATACAGACTCCAACTGACATGCTTCTTGCACCATTGGAAAGATTTTTGTGTGTAGAATAGCATGAGAAGGTGTGGCGCTAAATTGGCGAAGTTTTACCCCCAAAAAAATTCGTTTCATGCCTCAAAACACTCTAGGAAGGTTTCAGACCTCGTTTTGCCAAACTGGGTCCCGTCAGTCAAAGCAGTACCATTAGCTAATTCCTCCACTTTTTCCACTCCAAATGCATCGAGATGCATGAAAAACAATATAATAATCCAATTCAGATCACAGCTCCCCATTTTGGGATGTTTTTGGTCCCCAAAAGCTTTTACTGAATGAGGTGAGGAAATTTTTCCTCCACCTTCTCTCTAGTGTACCATTTATCTTTGCCTAGAAGTTGTCCCTTCAAGCCAATTTTCCAAAGGTCATGTTGCCCCTGTCTTGTAGTTTTGGACCTCTTCTACAAAACTATCTTCTGTCAACTCTGCCTGAGCATCTAGTGCCAAATCCTCTACAAAAGGTAGGACCTATTCCTCTTCCTGATCTAGCACGGAAGGCTCATAGAGTTTCAAATTTTTTACATTCACAACTCAGTAAATGTGCATATATGGTGGTAAACTGAGTCGATAGGCATTATCACCCACCTTTTCCAATATCTCAAAGGAACCATATCTCAAAGCCTTGACTTTCTTACCAAGCCCCTGCAGCCTCTCCTTGTTAAATTTGGCCATACTCTATCTCCCACCTTAAACGATTTCTCTATTTTGTGTTGATCATGCCTGGCCTTATACTTCTCATGTGACTTCTCCAATGTTTCTTATAGTTGTAGATGGATCTGCCTGATCCTATCTATAAATTTTTCAGCCCTCAAAGCATCTCCTGTAAGATCTTCCCTCGCTCCTCCTTGTTGCCCATAAGCAATATCCAAAGGTGAATGTGGCAAATATCCAAAACAAGTTTCAAATATGGACTTTCCTGTATAAGTTTGGATTGCTATGTTGTAAGAATGTTGTATATATACCAAATTTTCATCCCAGGACTTTGGATGCTTCTAGTTGTATCCCCTGAAAAGTTGCACCAAAATCATGTTGACTACTTCTATTTTCCTATCTATCCGTGGATGGAATGTTGTAGATATCTTCAACTTTGTGTCCATCTTGCCCCACAATGTAGTCCAAAATGCACTAATAAATCTTCTGTACCTATCTGAAACGAAGCTCCTTGGTATCCTAAGTGCACCCAGACTTGTCCAAAGAACAAGTTTGATGCTTCATGCCCAGTGATGGTCTTTTTACAAGGCATCAAAACACACATCTAGTTGAACCTGTCAACTATCACGAACAGCGAGTCATGTCCCTTCCTGGTCGTTGGTAAACCTCCCACAAAGTCCATGGAAATGCTTTCCTAAGGGCGAGTAGGTACAGGTAAGGGATGATATAGACCCTATTTCTTGTTGTTAGGCTTGCTGGTACAACAAAGCATGCATCCTCTTATGAACCTAGCTACCTTCTCTTGCATCTTGGGCCAACACACATACCTCTACAAATTATCCATGGTCTTCCCCACACCAAAGTGCCTTGCACCCTGAGAGGTGTGAGCCTCTTTGATCAGCTACAATCGCTCACCTTTAGGAACACATAGCTTATCTAGTCTGTAGAGTAACCCATCCTGGAGATAGTAGTCAACAGTGTTGTCGCCATCGTGCACATGACTCTAACTCTGCAACTGTTGATACACCTCCTTGAAGTCCTCATCCTCTAAATATGCCTCCCTGTATGCATCATGGTTGAATAGCTCCATGTGCATAAGAGTCCCCAAAGTTGTGATCTTTGATGTGCGTGGCCTTGAAAGCATGTCAGCCAACTTGTTTGTGTTAGCCTTCTTATACTGGATCAGCAAATGAAACTGTTGTAAAAACCACATCCACTTGTAATGTATGGGTTGTTGTAGCTTACTCTGTGCCTGCAAGACTTGTAACAGTTGGTGATCTGTGTGGATTAGTGTCTCCTTTCCCATCAGATAATGCTTCCACTTCTTCACACCTTGCACCATGGCATAGAGCTCCTTATCCTAGGTAGGGTAGTTAAGGCAGTGTTTTAAGATTCAACCGAGTTGGTCCGAGTCAAGGCCTCACCGGGTCAACTCGGCCAGTGAACCGATTCAACAGGTCGAGTTATTACCAAGCCGACCAAGTTGTCTAACAACTCGATCGTCTCGATAATAACCTGGCCGGCTTGGCCGAGTCCGAGCCTACTCGGTCAGGTTGGATGACAGCGGCACATGAACTAAAAAACAACGATTTTTTTTATTTTTTTTCTTTTGCAGAACTCCAAAGTTTTCACTATGATACTTTAATGGTTTTTTGTCCCTAAATAAGTTTATCTCCTTTGACCTTGAGAGGTTTGTTTAGGTGGTATCACATATGTAGTAGAGATTCCTTAAGGGATAACTTCATTCTTCTTCAAAATCTTCCAGTAGGTTCTTTGCCCGTTTCTTAAAGCAAACCTAACTTTGTGGCCCCAACCTTGGCCCTCCAAAGATGAGCATCGAGCCTTGAGTTGATTCCACGTGATGCTACACCCCTTGATGAGCCTCCAAATGCTAAAACGCTGAACTTAAAACCTTGGAAGTTGGACTATTTGATGATATGCCCAAATGGACTGAAGATGCCCCCTAGCTGGCCTTGACCCTGTCTTGCTGGATGGTGCCTTCTTCCAAAGCACAGATGAGGATGATTGTCATTGAGATGACTTAGGAGGGCTAGTACATCTCTCTTTGATGCCAATGCTTACCCTTAGGGGTGCCATGTCACTCACATGCTTGAAAAGGGTGACATAGGGTCTATCCTAGATGACATCATGGTGGAGGATGCACCTTTGGAAGATGTACCCATGCACTTTGGGACTTTCTTGGAGTGAGGGACACTCTCGGACCCTTATATTAGTTCCTTGATGACTTAGAATCTATTTTGGAGGATAACGCCATTTCTAGCCTCCTTGGTTATGTGTTTTTGTTTTGATCTCTATATCATTATCATGTATGTATTGGACAGTGCAATGGGTGCCATTTTGATATAATGGATATATTCATGAGCCTACTTTGATCATTATTGTCTTCTATCTATATTCTAATGTTGTGTTTGGAAACATGAATGAAAATCTTTAAAATTATGTTTTTTTATAAATAAATAAAAATATTTAATGTTTTTTTTACAATGACCGAGTCATTGAAATTGAGCCAACCGAGTCGATACCGAGTCGGAGTCGGAGACAAAGTTGACCCTCGGCCGAGTTGGAGTCGGAGCAAAATGGTAGCATATAGGCCTTCCTTCCTCCTTCAAGATAGCTCCCATAGCATACCCACCAGCGTTTGCCTCCACTTCAAAGGGTCGTTGCAAGTTTGGTAAAGTCAGAACTGGTGTTTGACTGATCTTCTTCTTTAGCTCCTTAAAAGCCTTATGCTGGCTTTTTTCCCACTAGAAACCCTTGCCACTTGCTGTTATGGAATGAAGCGGTGCTGCTAGTGCTAAAAATGAGGCTATGAATTTCCTCAGGTATTGTGTTACCCTAATCAAACTCTTGACCTCATAAACATTAGTAGGCACCAGCCATTTCATATTGGTCTCCATCTTGGGAGGATCTATCTCCAGTTCTCCTCCACCGATCACATACCCCAAATACAACAAAGACTGTTGGCAAACTCACTTCTTGAGATTTTCTAGCAGCTCTTGCTTCTTCAATGTTTCCAACACTTGTGTCAAATGTGAAATATGCTCCTCCCAAGTAGCATTATATACCAATATATCATCCAAATAGACAATAACAAATGAATCTATAAAAAGGCACAGTACATCATTCGTTAATCTCATAAATGTAGTTGGTGCATTACATAGGCCAAATGGCATAACTAACCATTCATAAAAACCTTGTTTAGTTTTGAAGGCAATGTATTGTAAGTAATATTTTTATTAATAAGATGAAATGTACAAGTATATTGAATGTTACAATGTTAGGTCCCTATACTACTAGTGTAACCCCTTATTGTTATTAGTACAACCCCCTTATTATATTGTTGTGCCCATGTAGTCCCCATATTTTATTATTGTGCCCCATAGAAGCCCACTATTGTTATTATTGTGCCCTTACATTATTATTGTTATGTCAGCTCTGATTATATTATGACCCCTTAGATTCCTATATATAGAAAGGAGGTCTTGTCATTTGTATCATCCAAGAATTGCTCATTTGTGTAAATTAAAGGAGGTTGCCCCCTCGAAGAGGCTGATTTCTAAGGCGTTCATCTATCTTTTCTATCTTTTTGTGAGCTAGTTTCATAACATTTGGTATCAGAGTTGTGGATTATAGGGTTTCGCTGCTCCAAATAGGTCATCGTGGCATTTTCACTATAACTTTTTGTCTGCGACGTTTCATAAGCGAAAATAAAAACCCATTTGAGACGAAATCGCGTTGAACCTCGGGTCTGAATTTAAGAGCTTGTCTAGCTATATTTACAGAGATATCATCCGAGGAAGTTAGGGTTTTTGCAAGCTCCAGAATTTAAGCTAAAACAGGTCATCATGAGATTTTCGCTATAACTCTTTCACTGCGAAGTTTCAGAAGCTAACACAAAAACCCATTTGAGAATAAATTGGTCTGAACCTCGGCTCCGAATTTCAAATCCTGTCTCGCTATATTTTCGGCGATATAGTCTGAGGAAGTTAGAGTTTTTGCAAACTCCCGAATTACATCCTAAACAAGTGACCTTGGGAAAATCGTCATAACATTCTCTCTGAGCAACAAATTGAAATTTTGTAAAAAGTTACAGAAAGAGGACAGACGGTAGTTTTCTGTGCATAGTTTTCAGATCCGAAGGTGGAAACAGTGACACGTGGCACGTCTTACAAGTTCACTCTACTGAAACATTATATAATCAGGTCATCTTAGGAGATTGGGCGTAACACTTTCTTGGAGAATCAAATTCTAATCAGACTTGCGGGATTAGAAAGAGGACTCAGAGAGCTACTGCAGGAGACAATTTCAAACTTTGAAATCTAAAAGTACATAGTTACAGCCATTTCAAGATCGAGCTCCTGAAATCAAGAAAATGTGATATGAGGAAGTTTGATGGAAAGGATCCAGTAAATTGGATACTACAGATGGATCAATATTTTGATCTACATGGTGTACCACTGTTACAAAAGGTATGTATTGCATCTTCATATTTAGAATTGATCAATTTGGTATAAAGGGCTTTGTTCTCGTAAACAACTTGTTGCGCGGTCAATTTTCACGGAGGAAATGATAGCACATTATGAGGATACAAAGAGCAACACCTTCTTTAGAGCAACACCATAACAATTGGAAGAAAAAAGAGAAAAAGGGCTTTGTTACAAAGTGGAAAGCAAAATTATGGCAACAAGTAAGTCTACCCCTCACAACTATAAAGATGGAAGTGGTGTTTCTCCTAGCCTTCCACAACCTACAAGGGTTACACCACAACAATTGGAAGAAAAAAGAGAAAAAGGGCTTTGTTACAATTGTGATAATGAATACATTAACGGTCATAAGTGTGCTGAGAAGAAATTATTTTACATTGATTGTGGAGAGGAGGAAGAAAAGGATCAAGAAATGTCAAAAGAAGAGTATATACACCAGGAACCAACCCTAGAGAAAGAAGAAATGAATCCGACCATATTTTGTAAAGCATTAGAAAGAAATACCACTCATAAAACTCTCAAGATAAAAGGACATATCAGGAAGAAAAAGGTTCAAGAAGTGAAATATCACATCGAGAAAGAAGAAATGAATCCGACCATATCTTGTAATGCATTGGATGGAATTACCACTCTTCAAACTATCAATATAGAAGGACATATCAAGAAGAAAAATGTTCAAGAATTGAAAGATCACATCGACTCTCAAGATATCAATCCGATCATATCTTGTAATGCATTGGAAGAAATTACCACTCCTCAAACTATCAAGATAGAAGGACATATCAAGAAGAAAAAGGTAAGAGTGTTGATTGATTCGGGCGGTACCCATAATTTTATTGATTGTAAGATAGCCAAGGAATTGTATTGCTTCCTATATCCAACACCGGAGTGTCAAGTGATAGTTGCAAGTGGAGGAACCATAAATTGCTCTGGAAAGTGCCATAATATCAAGTTATCCATGGGAGAATATCTATTGAATAGCCCAATGCTTTCCATTCCAATGGGTGGTGCTAATGTTTTACTAGGAGTCCAATGGCTACAATCTTTGGGTAGGATAGCTTTTAATTTTCAAGAACTTTTCTTGAAATTTTTTTGGGAAGGAAAGGAATTTGAATTGAGGGGTATCGAAGGAAAACCTAGAAAGATAATCAACTCTAACAGCATGACAAATCTTCTAAATAAAGAACAACGGGGTGTAATTGCACAATTATGTTCAC
>APFE030069317.1:58131-78270 GCA_000404065.3 Pinus taeda | reverse complement strand
ATTATTGTGCCCCATAGAAGCCCACTATTGTTATTATTGTGCCCTTACATTATTATTGTTATGTCAGCTTTGATTATAATATGACCCCTTAGATTCCTATATATAGAAAGGAGGTCTTGTCATTTGTATCATCCAAGAATTTTTCATTTATCTAATGTAAAGGAGGTTGCCCCCTCGAAGAGGCTAAATTCTAAGGCGTTGATCTATCTTTTCTATCTTTTTGTGAGCTGGTTTCATAACATACAATGAGGGCCTGCTTATATACCTAGGGAGGTGCCCCTTTATGAGTGGGTATGTCTTCTAGACATGCCTTTTCATTTAACTAATGACTATTAAAATAATCATTACTTTGATTATTTATTATTTACATTTATTTTTATTCATTTTATTTTATATGAATTATATTCGTAACATTGCCCCTCTTCAAAAAACTTTGTCCTCAAATCTTATTTGGTAACAATTTCTTCACTTTCTCACGTCTTTTAGAAAGTGTATGTGATCCTACTAACCTTATCCATTTTATTGTTATTTTTTATTTATTTACATAATTTTTTTAGTATTATTTATAAATTTAATTATTGTTATTATTTTTTAAAGTAACTTTATAAAATTTATATAACTTCATAATTAATAAAGTTAAATTATAACCACTTTATAAAGAACTTTATAATTTAACAATATGATAAGTTAGTTGTATTTTTTTTTGTTATCCTAGATAGTCATTGCATATGTTTGTACGGTCGTGACCCTTTGATATGCTTTCGGTCACAATAATGGCGAACTGGCCACTTTGATAGGATGCTCAGACATGAATCGCATTGCAGAACCAGTTTAGTTTCTTGTTCGCAGTACCCTTTTACCTTCTTGTTCCTGTTCCGCCAAGGGCGAATTATTAGGGTTCTAGCACGAGGAATTTGGCTCAGCCCAGCTCCATTGACTTCAATGTTGAACCAAGGAATTTCCATGATCTCCGAAATGGCAATCGGAGTTCTCTCCTCCATGGTGGATGACCTTTATGGAAAACTCTAATCACAGTCCTTTCATCAGGGTAAACATGGCGGTCGGCACGTCTCATCTCACGACTCCATCCCTGCACAAAAAGGGGCCACTCATATTTTTCCACAATTGTTGTTTTTCGGTGATCCAAATGTGCCTTGCAAATGAACACTCCACCAAAGGCGATTGTCATGTAATAGAAATCAAAATGGGTCATGATTTGCCATGGTTCATCACTGTTGCTTCTGCTTCTGTCTCCGCCTTTATTTAAATTGGGAAACATAAGAAGATAGAGGGGTTTATGTACACCAAATGGTAGTTTCTCTGTCAAAGTATATTCAGGAATTAGGGAGTGGAGATCCATGGTAAAGAACGTGAGACCAAACATTGTCACCATGTTGTTCGTGAAATTCAACATACAAGAGGCGCCTCTTGTTGAAGGAAGTGTAACTAGGTTTAGTCTTCATAAATGTAAGGTTGACTTTTGTATTTATTCAAGAAAAATAAATTACTTTTATTATATTTGTCAATGAGTTTCTTGCTCATTGAATTAGGTCAAGCACATGTTTAAGTGCTTCTAGGAAGTCAAGAGTCAATATATTTATAGAAAACCCTTTGAGAGCACGTTATACTATGTATAAAATAATATAAAGGTCAAAGGAATACCTCCAAGACAAGTGCAAGTCCTCTCCATGCAGCAATGTTCTCCTCAAGAAGCAAAAGAAAGGAAATATTGAAGAAATAGTCAAGTCTGCCTAAGGATAGCTAGTCAGCCTAAAGGAGGGACAGTCCTCTATATATAGAGGTTGTCCACTCCTCCAAAGATAGTGAAGATCAAGCTTTGAAAGCAGTGAAGAGATAAGCCGAGAAAAAGGAAGTTAAGGGAAGTCTAAAGGGTCTCCAAAAGTGCAGCAAAGAAAGGAGGAAACGCAGTGAAGGTTAGGACTGTTTCTAGGGCTGAGAAACAGTCACATGTGTGAGGATAAGGAGAATAGACTACAGTTTTAGTAGCAGCAAGAATTTAGTGCAATATTCGGTGGTATTTGGTCTAGTCACTAGGCCTATAAGGCCTCCCTCTAAGAGTGAAGAAGAGACCCTCACAAACCAATGAAGAAGGAATAAGACCAAGGAGAAGAGGATTGTTTCTAGGGCTAGAAACAGTCACACGTGCGGAAAAGAAGAGGATAAGTCTACAGCTGGTAAATAGTCCATGACATATCATTGTTTGGGTGAGAAATCAAGTCTACAAGGACTCCCAAGCCTAGCAAAGGAGCCTATCTCTCTAGCAAAGGTAGAAGAACCCTAAGTCACTAAGGGTACCTTCCACACATAAGAAAACTAGGGCAGCAGAACAGCAGTACAGTCATACACCCATACATCAAGAAGTATCTCACTGAAGAAGTCTACTTGAGCAAGGGATAGAAGAGGAACACCTCATCTAGAAGGCTCACTCAATGAAGGTCTATCCCAAGACAAGAAACAAAGGAGGACAAAGTGCTTGGGAGCAAAGTGCTAGAAGAAGGAAGCCTATGTCTTGGGGAACAAAGTGCAGAGAAGAGGAGAGGACTAGACTTGTGCTTGGAGGATATCCTAGTCAAGGGTCTAGGGTTTGGCATTGATCAATAGAAGCTTCAATAAGAGAAATTCACAAAAGGGTTTTCCTCTCAAGAGAAGAGAGGTTTTGGCCTTGGCAAAGAGCCAACTTCGTGTGTTCTTGTTTTTATGTTTTCATAGCAATTTGATGAAGTACACACATATGCACTAATAAGAAGAAGAAGAAGAATAAGCTAATAAGGAAAAGTAAAAATACTCCACAAATTGTTATCAAGTAACGAAGAATCACACTACACTACTTTTCCCTAAGATTCTTCAACACCTCTCAGAGATATCAAGGTGCAAGGTTCTCGAAGGCGCAGAATCAAGCTTCTCATATCACCAGTGCCATCCACTATTATAGTCATATTTGAGTTTGCAGTAATGAAACTTATGGTTCTGTTTTGGCTACCATGCTATACCAATTTTGTTGAACTCCATCTAAAGAAGCAGAAGCATATACATGATTTTCCATCCTTGGCAATGGGGGGAGTCTCTTCCGAAGATGGTTGAAGTCTCTTAAATTGAGCATCCATATATCATACTCGATGAGTGTCTTTGATGCAACAGATAGAGTGAGAGAAAATACTCAATGAGTGTCGCACACGAAATTGGTATCATTGTGTTTACTTTTAATGAATATAGGCTCTGGAAGCCTTTTGTGATGCAACCCTCCCCAATGTTGTTGTTCCCCCCGGAGGGTGCGCATATCCAAAGGCATATCCAAAGGCTACACTTGCCTTGAGTTCATGTTCGATAATGAAGGGACAAAATTAGAGCCCTTGACAGAATATTCGAAGGTTTGTGAATACGTTCATTGTAAATTGGAAAATGATGTATAATAGCTTCATTCCACTTCCTTTTTATTGCCTTCAAAACTAGTATTTTTTTCCACGGTAATCTATATAACCGAGGAATAACTTCACCCCAAACCACTTCATCTATAAATCTAGCGATTAAATCTCTATCTCCTGCAGATACAATAACAATAACTCTTTCCTTGCAACCTAGAATACCCTCCTCAATTTTGATCTTTGCACCTGTCTCTTGCATGCTTTGCTTTATAATGTTGCTTCCCTTTCCAATTATACCTCTAGTCTTTGATGTTGAAGAAAGTGTAACTAGATTTGGTCTTCATGTCATTATAATTGTGATTTTGATTTTATTATTATACCTTGCTACATGGGTTTCATGAGCAAGAAGTTTATTTTATAGATGGCTCCCATTGTGAGCCTTAGGATTTATTATTAAAGAGTCAAAGTCATGAAGAGCTCTTCTTGAGCAAATATAAAATGTATATGAGTCAACCTAGAGTCTAGATCAGCCCTCCAAGACAAGCACAATCCTCTTGAAGAAGGCAGCAAGCAAAACGATGAGGAAAGCAGCTATGTCAGCCTCAAAATATATATTAATATCAAGTCGGCTCATAAAAAGGTGACACATCGGTTCAATGGACATGTCGGTTTATTATGGAGATGTAACAACTATATATAACCCACTGGAGTCACCACAGGAAAACAGAATTTCGGGCATACCTCTGCAACTTCATATGGCACAATGAGTGTAGGAATCTCAGACAAGATACAGTGGTACAGACTCTCGAGCAAGCACGGGAGTACAGACACTTCGGATTCTCTCGGATGGGTACAAGGATCTAATCTACATTACAGGAGGACACTGACTTGTGGAAAACTTCAGTGAATAGATTACAATCTCGATCTAACTATGATGACAATCTCAGTGCAAGAATGTCACTGTCTATTATGCAAGTATAAGGTGGTTGACCACAATTAAGAAATTGAAAGAACCTAGGAATCGAATGTGTGAAGAAGGAAGAGATCATGAGATATGCAACCCTCATGATGGCAATCAACATCCAAAAGACCAAAAATACTTAGCTAGGAAATCTCACAGAAAGATATGAAGACTTTGATGGAAAAGATGAAGACCCTTGACAATGGATATCTTTGGGAGATGTGTCAACATGTATGCAGGATGTTGAAACCCACGGAAAGATGTCATGATGAAAAGCCATCTCGTAAGGTATGATTTAATTTAATATGTTTTGATTTCTTGAATAATATCTGGATAACTTCATGCAGGACTACTCAAACAAGAGTTGTAAATACAGGCACAACTAGCATTCATGTGGCGGATGAAAGAAGCGTGATGAGAAAGAAGCAGTCATATGACGAAGATTCAGATATGAAGAAGGCCACTTTCCATGAAGAAAGGAATGACATGACAGACTAAGGAAGAAAGTGATCGATGGTTGTTGCCCCACAAGGAAAAAGCTCAACCAAATTTCATGACATCAAGGATAGAAGTCAATCAAGCAGCTAAAGGACCCACGAAGAAGAAGTTATTAATGTATAGAAGAGTCCCTAGCTAAGAGGGAGCTCTGACAAGCTCCTGATTGAAAGGGAGCTTGGGCAAGTTCCTAATCAAAGGGAGCTTGGGCATATCTTCCCCAGCTGAGAGGGAGAGATAGACGCAACATTCTTGTCTTCACTTTGGAAGAAAGAATGGAGGATTGGGTAATCGTCTGTCATCCGATGCTCTTTGAGGATGTGTAGGGCATCCAAGACAAGAGTAGGCAAGAGGACCGATATTCTTTGAGAGCTGGGAACCCAAGATAAGAATAGTCCTAGAAGGTCATACTCAGTGAACACCCGAGTGGGTATGTACCTTGAGAGACAATGATGAAGGTGTCTATAGTCATTGGTCTCGCCAACATTGTGCTCTGATCTAATGAGAGATAGAGTTGCCAATCAAGGCTTTGCAGTGGAAACAATGTTGGTTACTATAATGCTATACAGATGGGTTAGCAATCTGATTCTTCTTATAAGAAATTCTTCAGATTGAGAATGACGAAGTACCATTATGAATACCTCCCTAGTTAAGAGGGAGTGTTGAAGAAAGTGTAACTAGGTTTGGTATTCATGTCATTATAATTTTGATTTTGAATTTATTATTATACCTTGTTGCATGGGTTTCATGAGCAAGAAGTTTATTTTATAGATGGCTCCCATTGAGAGCCTTAGGATTTATTATTAAAGAGTCAAAGACATGAAGAGCTCTTCTTGAGAAAATATAAAATGTATGAGTCAACCTAGAGTCTAGATCAGCTCTCCAAGACAAGCACAATCCTCTTGAAGAAGGAAGCAAGCAAAACAATGAAGAGAGCAGTTATGTCGGCCTCAAAATATATATTAATATCAAGTTGGCTCATAAAAAGGTGACACATCGGTTCAATGGACATGTCAGCTTATTATGGAGACATAACAACTATATATACCCAGCTAAAGTCACCACAAGAAAACAGAATTTCAAACATACCTCTACAACTTCGGATGTCATAGTGAGTGCAGGAACCTCGAACAAGATACAGTAGTATAGAATCTCGGGAAAGCACAGGAGTACAGACACTTCGGATTCTCTCATATGGGTACAAGGATCTAATCCGCATTACATGAGGACATTGTCTTGTGGAATACTTTAGTGAGTAGATTACAATCTCGGTCTAACTATGATGACAATCTCGATGCAAGAATGTCATTGTCTCCATATAGATAAAATGATAAAGATCACAATGCTAATCATTGTCTCAACATATCGGATGGAGAAGATACACTCACTGTCCCGGCACAACTGTGATCTCACAAGTAATACACTCTCAGCATACTAACTACAGTCATGACCTTAATAGATAAGATCATTGTCTCAATGAATCTAAGTGCAGCGCTCCTATATATATATCAGATCTCTTTTTTGTGAAGATCTCGGTGAGGATATAGCAGTGATGAAGATCTCTGTGATAGTGCAGCAAGGTACAATAATGATGTAACAGTAATGGTGGTAGATATGATCTCAGTATGCAGCAATGATCTAAGTAAAGATGGAAATGACGCAGCATTGATGATGATCTCAACAGTGACAAAGAAGAGGATTGTTGTCTTGGTCTTGGAGTGGCATGATCGGTCAAGGGTCATGGTCTCGGTATTCGTCAATTGGAATCTCTATAAGAAGAATTTTTTGTGTGTTTTCCTCTCCAAGAGGGAGAGGTTTTGGCCCTGGCAGAAAGCCAATATCGTGTGTTCTTGTCTCTTTGATTTTGGTAGCTATTTGATGAACTAAGAAGACACACTCTAATAATAAATTATAATAACATGTGAAGATTGTGCTAAGAAGTAAAGTTAAATAACCCACAAATAGTTATCATGCAAGAAGAATCTCATTAACTCTACATTTTCCCTGGATTCTTCAAAATTTGACCCATCACAAAGTATACAAAAAATTGCTTCGTTGAGTCCAATTTTCAGGGGAGGTGGTGGGATCTTACACATCTGTATTACATTAATTTCACCAATTGTACCAAAAAATTTCTTCAAATCTTCCTCATCATCTTCTTTATCAAGACCATTTATAAAATTTCAGATTGCTTTTGTTTCTTCCTTTCCCTTAATGGAGCAAGCGTGTCATTAGTTTCATGTTTATTATCTTTGTTAGCTATTGCAAATGCAGGTTCATCATTATTTTGTTCTGCATCCTCCTCTTCTATAGGTTGGCTTGTTTCATTCAGGTGATACATAGGGTCCTTGACATTTTCCTTACCTTTAGTAGCATCCACTTATTTTCCAAGAATACCCTCTTCATAATTATCTTTTTCAAAAGTATCATCTTCTTTTTCTTCTTCTACTTTGACATGCTCAGTGTTATCTTCAACACTCAAGTCAACTGCAGCTTTTGTGCCTTCAAAATCATCATCGAAAGATTCTGCATTTGAATCATTGTCAGAGTCGCTTTCCTTCTCTATGACACATCATTTTTCCTAGTGAGAGCATTCTTTATTGTTAGTCTCTTTCATGTCAATGTCAACTTCCATTGTAGGTGTTGAATCTGGTGTTTTGAAAGCTTTTAATGATTCTGTAAATGAATTTTTTATTTGTTGTATTTGTTGTAATGCTTCTCCAATTTCATTTAACAGTTTAGATTTATGATATTCACTTAATTCCATGATTTTAGGACCTAAACTTAATGGCAGATTGTGCAGCAGATAACATCCAAGGATCGGATGGCTCTGATACCACTGAAGTGACAAAACTTAGAGTTGTTTGTGCTTTAAACTGTTAAATACACAATGTATTGTAAGTAATATTTTTATTAATAAGATTAAATGTACAAGTATATTGAATGTTAAAATGAAGGCCCGCTTATATACCTAGGCAGGCGCCCCTTCACGAGTGGGCATGTCTTCTAGACATGCCTTTTCATTTAACTAATGACTATTAAAATAATCATTACTTTGATTATTTATTATGTACATTTATTTTTATTTATTTTATTTTATATGAATTATATTCGTAACAAAACACCATTATGAGCTCAAGTCCCCTATTTTGGAAGGGAAGCCTTCTTTGAAGTATTAAATAGCCATTTACATTTAAGCTTGGTTCGCTTTAATGCAAAAATGATTATTGTCCCTAATAACAGGTTACTTTCACTAGACTTTACGTTGTAATTATTAAGTGGTTCAACAGCCCATGACCTGAGCACCTTTCCCACAGGTACCCACGCACTAGAGAAGTATATTAACAGCCACAAGTGAAGCGTTGAGAGCCTCGAGTCTCTGAGCAACAACAACACATCATGCATACCCCTAGACACCTCCTGCACCAGGATGTTCTGCCACTTTGCACTACATTTGATTATTCTTCATGATGATACACCTAGACCCAACACGCCCCTAGACCAGCCTTAGCACCTTATGAGGGATGGTAGTTGATTCAGGTCCCATATGAGGATGGCCTCACCTTCAGAGACTTGGGATGGCTAGTAGCACCTGAAAGTTCAACCTCTTTTAGCTACATCAACCTCCTAGGGCAAAGTTTTGGGCCCTGCCCAAGTATGTGAATGTATGGGTGCCAAACCCCAGAGAACCAATGGTCAGCTAAACCTGAAGAATGGAGGTGGAATATGGGCTTGTAATGTAAGATGGGAAGTGGTAAGTATGGATTATGGATAGAGAGAACAACGTTATCTCAATCAAGGCTTCTCATGTAGTGCCCCTCCAATACCCATTGGGCCATTAGGAGAGGTCCCACTAGATTAGGATCAAATATTAACCCCCACTTAAACTGAGGGAACAAGATCACAGTCAAAACCCCTCCTTCCATTTCACCCCATAATCCATATCAAATGCCTAAATACAAACGAGCATAAGCCCCTTGTTGGAAATACTGAGAGGGGGGGTGAATCAGTATTTCTTTTTTTGACTAGTGTTGTACTAGTCACAACATTTATATTCAGGACATAAGATGAACAACAAGAATAAATGCTTTTATTAATATAATCTTTGCAGTAAAATAGATAGAATATATAGATGGTTGCAATCAGTTTCCAAGCACTAGCTTGGACTTTTGTGAGGCTCCAACCTCCAAAGCTCCAACTCTATTTTGCCAAGGCACCAATCTTGGACTTAGGAGCACCAACTCCCAAGGACTTCTATCCTTCCAGTTTCTGAGACACCAGTCCCAAGGACTCCTATCCTTCCTATCTCTAAGGCACCAATCCCAAAGACTCCAATCCCTCTTACTTCTAAGGCATCAACCCCAAGGACTCCTATCCTTCTTACTTCTGAGGCACCAGCCCCAAGGACTCCAATCCTACTTATTTCTGAGGCACCAGCCCCAAGGAAACTGACCCAATCTTGTTAAGGCACATCTGATCATAATGTTCTGCTTTTAGGACTCTTCATTACTGAGTTTTGTCTGCTTATGGCTTCATTGTAGTCTCCATGCTACAACATCAATGACAACCAGTCTTCTTCTGAAGGAGTCTTTACAACTCCTCATACTGCCCCACACAGAGTCTCCAATAGCCTTCATGACCTCTGATAATGTTTTCACACAGATTTAGTCAGTCTACTGTTAGCTGCACTAAGCTCTACATAAAGAACAACTTTTTGTTCAAGCATCTGTTCTAATGCCACAGTGAATGCTTAAGCATGATTGTTTCTCTACTGGCTACTTCTCCCCTTCGATTGTCTATTGTCCTGTTGGTCCTTCGGCCCTCTTTCTGTTCTGCTGGACCCTCTTTCTGTTCTGCTGAACCCTCTAACTTCTTTCAACTATTTCAACAACCAACCCATTCAAACAATTCTTTGTTTTCTTATACCTGACACCCCTAGCCTTTGGCTTCCTTTCTTCGCAGGCTCTTCGGCTTCCTCAACGCTCGCTTATCCTATTAGCTTCCTCCTCGGTCGCTATCATTTCCTCTACGCTCGCTTGCTTCTTCGACTTCTCGTCTTTCAGTTTCCTCTGTCTATTCGAGCTCACCAGCAATCCTGAGACACGTTGATTCAACAGCAAGGACCGAATGATCCACGGAGAACACATATGCCCAGTTAAAACTGTAACAGCGCTCCTTTTGACAATAATTACAGGCATACACAGGACTTTACAGTGTAACGGACATGCCACATCCCAATCGCAATCGCAAACGGCTTGATTCAGCCTACTGAACTATTGTTCAGGCCTCCTGAACTATCAGGAGCATTCCTTAGTGTATTTCTACCTCCAATTGTCGTGCAAGCCAAATATTCAATTACACAGGAAATAGGAGCAAAAAAAAAGGCAAAAAGGCTAAAGGGTGGACTTCAAGAATCAATACACCTGCATCGATACTGTATTGGGTCCGCGATATAATCGCAATCGGTGCTCAAGACCTCTGAGGGTCCTCTATACATCGAGACCATGGCATTGTCGATGGCCAACGACCGATCCTGCACTGGACGCGATATTATATTAAGCCCATCTATAATGTTGCATCGGGTTCGGTCTTGCAATTGCAATCGGCGCTTGCCCTTGGCGGAGGTCTGATGCGATATCGCTAATCGCTACCGACTATTGCAATGGGCCGCTTAACACTTTATGACTTCCGCTCCCGAAGTGCCGATGCGATATACGTCGGCAATTGCAAATCGCAAAGGTTCAGGGCTCAATGTTAACAGAGGCTACTCGCTTATAGCGATGCGATAATATGTGCTAGACCCGATAGGACTCAACACTCCCGTGCATAAAATTTCAAGTCCACTTTCCCGAATCCGCTAAGTGTTTAGCGTGATTTCTCTGTGTAAAAGGCATTCATCAATAAACAAGTAAATACACAAGGGTGATACTATATGGGTTCTACGGGCCCGATAGTGTTAACACTTCCGCCTCCGATAGTGTATTTGCAATACACCCAAGTCTTTCTGCCCCCGATGGTGTTAACGCTATAATACTATAATATATATAATATATTATATGGGTTTTATGCCTCTGATAGTGTTAAATGCATATATATATGGGTTTATGCCTTCGGTAGTGTTAAATGCATATATATATGATATATGCTCCCAATAGCATATTCCTTTGGCATTCTTGCTCCGATAGCCCCCAATAGTTGTTAAATGCATCCATTGCTCCTCTGATGGCTCCCGATAGTTGTTAAATGCATCCATTGCTCCTTTGATGGCTCCCGATAGTGCAATTGCACGCATACATGTGATTTCTGCTCCTGATAGCTGTTAAATGCATGCATATAAGCTCTCCGATGTCTCTGTTTTGCTCTCTGCTTCCTCCGTTTGCTCTGTTTTGGCATATATATATGATATATATATATATATATATATATGGCTCCTCCTGTAGCTCCTCTTATTCTTCGTGGGCATGTATTACATGCAATGCTCCTTCCATATGGCTCCTCTTGCTCCAATGTGGTTCCTCTAGCTTGGCAGTGTCTTTCAAAGACCTCCTCTTATACCTTCATACCTAGATGGCTTCTGCCTCTTCCGATATGCCCCTCTTGCTCTCATATTTTGTAATATGCTTTGATATGCCTCCTTTGTTAACTCCTCTAGCTTATGGCTTAGCTATCTTGATGGCCTTGCTCCTGTCTCTTCATGGATCTGTTCTACTTCCCCTTGGCTTCATATCATCATCTAGTATCTAGAATATTGCCATATTGACATCAATGACAACCTAGGTCAACACCCCTAATTGCAAAATTAATAATGTACCTTTTGATCGAAAGCCCACCTTCATCCATGTACTCTTACTAGATGGGTAAGAAGTATAGACTGATGTAGGTGGTGGAGATATAATGGCACATCATCATCTAGTGGTGGTTGTTAAGGGATGCATGGTTCGTCGGTTGGATGTAGAGAATAGGAGGAAATTTTTCTCCTATAGGGCTACCTATTATGGTGGGTAACACAGCCAAAGATCCATTTTGACTTTCCTTCTTTTGACATTAGATGTTAGGAGTATCCCTCACTAGTAAATTCCCCTTCGGATCATACAGTTCGAGCCCACAATGGTTCTAAAGGACTTTGATAGCAAGTCAGTGCTATGTTTGCCCCCTTCACCCTCAATCGTTAGACTCAAGAGTTCTTGACATCATCGGCCTCATTGTCTAATCTCTCTCTCTCTCTCTCTCAATAGGTTCTTGAGTTGCCCAAACTCAATTGGTATTTCGTAACACCGTACCTTTGTCATAGTTTTATATATTTATACATATGTTTGATGTTATACCTGTGTAGGTTTCTTTCTTTATATTAGTTTTAACATTCATAGGAGTTGCACTTGCACTCCCACATTGTATTCATATTGGTTGTACTCCTCAATCCCATTGTGGTCATCGGACACTAATATAATTATCTTATCTGATCTCCTCGTAAGTGCTCCATGTCAAATGACCTTTTAGTCCTTTACAATGAGCCTTATCTGTCTATTTTTCAATTTGGACCAGACCAACCTCATCAATAATAAAGGTCATTCTTTAAGAAATATTTTCCTTTAGTTAAGACCCCTTTCATTAGGGCCAACCTCTTTAACGATAAATGTAATGCCCAAATTCTCAGTTTCTAGTGTACCACACCTCCTTTATGCTTAGGCATTCCTCCACAAGGGTCATTTATTATGTTTGAAGCGGGTTTTGGATATGTCAAGGGTGCTTTAGTATCACTCCAACAAGGATGTTTTCCTTGAAGCTCTCCCAATTTGCACATCAAAGATTCAAGTGGTAACATGACAAACTACTCTTGGTGACCAACCTTCCTGCACTGTTAGCCCCAAATTCACCATCTAGAACATCAAGATGGCTGAAATTGCAAGAGACCTCAAGATCAAATCTCCATCACAATATACAGAAAATAAACTCCCCAGTGCTTAAACAGTGGATGGATGAAATCTCATTATCAACTTCTACTCAACCTTGGACGTTAGGAGAGTTGCAGGATGACATCATTCTTGGTTCAAGGCTTCTCTCTAGTTGACATTCATCTCATTCTTTTGGCTTCTTCATGCTTGGCCTCCTATCTTTGTATCCCTTTTCTCTCCCATCTATTGCTCCCCCAGATATGATCTCTGTTTCTCTTACTGTTTTGCTTTCAGAGATGCATTAACACTCCCAATGTTCATTTGATCTTGTTGTTATACCTTTTACAGTCCCATTAGCCAAGTTTGGCCATTTGTGGACATTAATATTTATATTAAATTAGATATTGAACATAGGGAATCACACAAAATTGATAGTTCTACAATGATTGTCATTCTCTAAATTGATTAAATGGAAATCTTAGGTGCAGAATCATCTAATAGCCACGTATATGGTTTCTTAGTTTTCATACAGTTCATATGTTAAGGACAGATCTTTGAGAGGAATACCTACGAAGTATGATGAGTTTCAAGAATAAGTCAGGCTTCCACACTTGGCATCTAAGACCACAATCAGTTGCAGAAGAAAGGAAAATGAGAATGATAATGATTCATATAAACTGTTAGATTTAACCAAAAAATATATATATGGGTTCCTTTGAAAACTGTAAGGCTGGACAACCGATACCCATTTATCACTGCTTGGTGTATAACATCTGCTCCTATATTAAAGTGTTGCATCTTCCAATTTTTCTGGAAAGGAGGACAAATTCGTTTCAAAGCAATATGTAAAGCTTAGAACACCTTTCCTTCAATGGAAATAAAATGACCTGGGATATCTATTCATCTCCAATATTAATATCTGAAAGAATATTAGCAAAAATTTACTTGACCATGGCAGATGACCAAACAAAGGGGAAAGAATACACTCCTTACTTTGTTACCCATGGCAAAAGTACTTTATACGATATTTGCATAAATTGTGATAAGAACTTATCATATTATTACTAAAGAAAGAAAATTCAAAATAGTGACTTTAGAAAAGAAGAAGAAATTTAATAGTTAATGGCACCTAATCAATTGAGATCAAAGAATATTTCAAACAAAAGAGCATCGATTGTACCTTTTTGCCATATGCATCATTGACAGGGGATATGTAACCCCCAAGAACCACATATCCATCTGATAGCAATTGATCCCTGGCCAGTTCTAGAGTAAAAGGTACAGATCAAAAATTTAGACAATTTGCAAGTAAAAGTGAAAAGTACTCTGAAATACCTTAACTGCTGAACACATTGAAAGCTTTTTCTAGTTTTTAAGAGTAAAAGAAGGGAGAAAAGGCACAGCATACCATTAAAATAAATAAGCCCCATAGCAGTCATGACATAAAAGATAGCATGTATACATTTCCCTCTTCATAAAAGAAACATTATTCCTTTTAAAAAATTATTTTCAAAGATAAAAATATGCATCATATTTTGAACAGAACAATCTACTGCACATCCTGAAGCTCCACACACTTTGCAGCACACTCAGAGGGAAGTAAATTTGGAAATAACTAAAGCCCCAAGAGATGCAGTTGTTGCTCCTAGGAGGAAAGAATAATGAATAAATTGAGACCCTATAAAGTAGAAAGTAAGCCTTCATATAGAGGAGAAGCCACACATCTCAAAGTGGGAACTGAATGGCCCCCACTATGCATTGAAGTTATCATCAATAATTTTAGCCAGTCTAGTTGAGTATCTGCCAGAATGCAAATCAAAATTTGAAGCATAATTCCAGAGACATTTCTGAATATAAAATCGAATGTTACCTGAAAAAACCCACAAAAGCAATCTCTCCAAGATCAACCCTAATCATGCAAGTAAAGTAATACACAGAGAACATGATGGATGAAAGCATTGTCTACAAAGATAACAACCACCTAACAATTATCCCATTTTGTGGTCATACAATAAAGAGATCACAAATTCATTATTTCAGTAAAAAAGGATGTTGTTTGTACAAGCATCCCAACTTGATACACTTAACTAATAGAATTTTGGAAGAAATGACCAAATTTTGTGACAGATTGATCTCCCTTCATCTGGAACCTTCACCTTGCACCCATCAATGCAAGTTAGCTTGCTATGCAGCATACTCAAAATTTACAGGAGAAGTTGGTGATGCATTCTTGATATTCAGTAGCTTGAGTGAGAGGACTGTTATCCACCAAAAAGTGGGCAACCCATGGGAGAAATTTTCCTCCTTGGATAGCCAGCAGCCCTATTGTTCAGAACATGACATGATGCCATAGATCCTCCACATATTGCTTTGGTCAAACTTTTTTTTCTCCCATCCAGCATTCCTTCTTGAAGGAAGGTGGGTCATCCATCGGCAAGTACTTAACCATTTTGAAATCATGTGCTTTTACTTAATGTTTTGGGGCATAGTGATATAAATCAAGGGGTGATCCAGATGATTGATTGATCTTGACTGTATTCTTGTTCCCTCATTTCACCTAGGACCCAAGAGGTTAGTCTTTGACTCTAGTCTAGTGGGACCTACTCTAAGACCTTAGGGTTATAGGAAGGACACTACTAGGGAGGCTCTGATTGAAGTAGTGTGCCCATGATATTCCATACTTACCACTTTCCATCATTCCCTCTATTCGATATCCATTCTTCGAGCGGGTGGTCATTGGTCATGGGATATGCCACATTCTCATCCTCATCCTTGAGTATGGGCTAGAAACTTTTCCGTGGAGGTAGATGTAGCTAAAAGAAAGGTAAAAGTAAAAGAAAGCCACCATGAAAGAAAAAGATGAATTACAAAACATGGATGGGACAAAAATTAGTGCATGGGAAAATCCTAGCATGAGATCTACCCCCCTCATTAGCCATCACCTGGTTCCTAGAGCACTTGATGCTCCATCCACAAAAAGGGACCCTTGTATTGTCCCAAACCTGATGAGCGATAAACCGCCTCATCATTAAGGGGTAATAAATGCTACCAAGAGTAGCGCATTGAGTTGTTGATGACTTCACATGATGCTTAACACCCGAGGGACCCCCAGATGTTGAGATGATGAGCCCATAGAACTTGGTGTTGGAGATATTGATGATGTGCCCAGTGGACCCGAGATGCCCTCAAGCTAGCCTTGACACTGTTTGATGGGCATCACTTGTTCAAGAGCCTAGATAATGATGGTCATCCTTGAGATGACAAGGGAGGGCTTGTACATCACCTTGGAGCCCCAATGCTTGAGTTATTGAGTGCCATTTCACCCCTCTTCCTCCTTTGAGGGTGATGTAGGATACCATGGACATGATGTGTTGGCATAGAGTGACTTTGGATAGCTTGCATATGATCCTTGAGATGCATTTTGGAGTATGGAACATTCATTAGCCCTTATCACACCTTTTGTCAACTTATTGAGCTCATTTAAAGGATGACCTCATGCTTTAGGAGCATTTATTCCTAAATGTGCGAACTTTTATGGCACTTGTGTTATTGTTTTGAGCTATGAGGTTGACTTGTAAAGTCTTTCTTGTGGAACACTTAAAGTAAACTTGTCAATGGGGCTTTTTAGTAAATTATTGTAAAAAGGAGTGGGAGAAGGTTCATATAAATAGAGCCTACCCCTCAATTGTCTTTTCATCATCACACACATGTAATTTGGCCTCTCCTAAAGAGAGTGGGACTTGAGTCTTTGTGGATGCAACTTGTTATTTGAAATCATTTTTGCTTGGAGACAATATTCCAGGATTCAAAGAAGAGATCTTGTGGAAGACTTTTGTAGGTTTATTGTCTATCATTAAAATTTTGCATGCTTTGATGTTTAAAGTAGGGATTCACTTGTTCCATGACTAAATGCTTATCATTGCTGAAATTTTGCTTCATAATTACATGTAAAATTGTCTTCTTCAAAACATATAAGGAAACTCTATATGTGCAGATCTTATACTTAATTTCTCCTCTCACAAGAATAATAATTAGGGTTTAGAAGTGGACACCCTAGAGCATCCACCCTTACTCTATTGTCCTTCCTTGGAATTTTATGCCATAAGATTCCATTAGCCCTTCTAGGAGAAGGTGTCGGTCCAAAAGTGTTTTCATCATCTTAAAAACTAAATAAAATACTTTTCTTATTCTCCCTCCTAGACAGCTAGGGCAGCCGCTAGGGTTTAGGAGTTGGTTTATGTGTAAAAGTGTTGTTTAATTACTTGAGGGTGGCCTTGAACTGTAGGCTAGTCTCTACAAATCTTATAAAAGCAAAATCTAGCATAGTGGATAGCCTTGCATGCCCTAGAAGGGCTGATGTCACCTTCTCTTTTTTGTTGTTTATGCATATGTAACAGCCCTAAAGTTTTTTACCCTAGTTCAGCCCTAGTCTTTATTTGAAACCCTTGCTGATTTCTTGTTGAAGATCATTTGGAAGGATTTTCTTATTAAAATCTGAAAGTTCTAAATAGGAACTTAAAAATTCTTTGCAAAAACTTGAAAGTACTTTGCAGAAAGTTGAATGTACTTTGCAAAAAACGAAACATTCTATTGTGGGACTTAAAAATATATTGCAGAAAACTAAAAGTTCTATGTTGTTACAATTACTTAGAATGCAGATTTCTTCTTCAAAACTTTTCAGATCAACAATTATAGATAGAACATAAACTTAAGGATCATATGAAAACAACCAAGCACGAATATGAGACACTCATATTTAGGTCCAATGACCAGGGCAAAACCCCTCAAAGGGGAAAACTTGAATGATTCTTCTTCTATTAGATTTCTTCAATTGTTCAGCAAAGTACAGAGAGAGAGAGAATGAGAATGATTAAAGTCACCAATGTCTAATCAACTTGCAGCCCATGTTGCCAGGAAACGTCGGTTCGGGGATGGGGACAAGAAAGAGTACACATTTTTTGAAACAAGGTGCGTGGGTTCGTCAGGAGTGTACTATAATTTATATGTATAATATATAAATATTATATTTATAAAATTATAATATATGTGAATTTGTATATTTTCCAACTTTAAACAAAAAAACTAAAATATTTATGATTTAAACTTTAAAGATTTAAACATGCACATCATTGAACATTCAACATTCACATTGAAATTTCAAAATTTCTAGTTTGATATCAAGTGCAAATTGAAGTTTACATATTAATAAGAATCATGATATATGTCCATTGTCATACTCCATTCAAAATTTTCCTTAAGGCATCTCCAAACATGAACTAGGAAATTTCAAAATACTAAAATAAAAGTAGTGAACAATGGGTTCCTCAAGCCATGTCATCAGCATCATTTAGATCTTCAGTCAGCATGCTCTCTAGGTAGGAATCACTCTCGTCTTGAGGTTCCTACTCATCCATAGCAATTAGAGGTAGCTCAATAAGGCCATCTGGTTGTATCTCCTCGTCCACACACATAGCATTCTCTGTGTATTGGTTCCATCTCTTGAAAGGACCCTCCTTGTACCCAGGGTCTTTTCGAGATATGAGACGAAGTGTGATATGAATGTACACTAGGTTCTTTGCCTTCTTTGAGCCCAACCTATTTCTCTTTACTGAATGGATGAAGGCATAAGTACTTGAATTCCTCTCGCAAGATGAAAAACTATCTACCTAGAATATTAGGGGAAGCCCATTAAATTAATTAAAATTTAAAAATAAAAACTAAAATGAAAATTTAAAAATTAATACAGAAATTTAATTGAAAAATAAGATGAGGAACTTCAAACTAGCTACCTGTCCAAGTAACCGTATGGCAAATTGTTGCAACTCAACAGCATCAACACCATGAAGCCACCACCAATCAATTGGATACCTCTTCTTGCGTCTATCGGCCAAATATGCATGTGAACCAAAGACACCTCAACCATGTGAAAATTGGGAAACTGAAATCGAATGTCAGAGGTTTCTTCTATACAACCATAAATTTTGTTGACAGTGGTCAAGAATCCTTAAGCACATCTCTATCTTGGGAAGAGGCCCCCTTCCTATTGTGGGATCATACCATTTTGGATTAACTACATAAGCTGCCATATGAAGAGGGGTGTTCAATTTATTCCGCTGCCCACGTATAAACTCTTTCAGTTGTGACCATAAAGTAGGATCCTTCCTATCTGTGACGGTTTGAATCCTCTCACACATGTTCTGTCTGAGGAACGTACCCTGTATATTCCTACATGGTATCACAAACAGATCACAGATCAATACACCAGTATTTTGACGTGGTTAAAACCCTCAGAGAGGGAAACAGTCCACGGCCTGTGCCAACGTGGCTACTACAGGCAATTTATTAATAAAAGAATGAAAATTTACATAAGCTTCTCTCATGCACGGTGAACCTACAAATGACCCTCCATGCGCTTTAAATAGAATTCATGGACCAATCGGGTGTCAAGCCACGGATCAAGTGTCGGTAATACCGAGGAGAGAATGAACCGTCGGATCACTACATATCGTGACCGTCGGATTGTAAGTTACAAAATGTACAACGGTAAAGAAACACACTTTACCTAACTCTATACCTAGACCAAGTTGAACTTAACTATTTCCTATGTGTCGGAATATCCTAACATCCCCCCTTAAGAACAACTTGGGATAAGATTGAAGGATTTACAAATATGACACAATAGGAGAAGGAAGGAGGCACTAGAGCCTATCCCCCCTTAGTGACAACTTCCTGAACTCCAACCATAAATCGAAGTTTAGTGAACTTCATTATGTTCTCGGTACAGTTCAGTTTGGCATTCATTACAGTGCTGAAGCATCTCCTCTAATGGTTGGTTTCACTGATTCCGATTGGGCTGGTGACCCTGATGATCAGAAGTCTACTGTTGGTTATGTGTTCACTCTTGGTTCAGGACCTATTACATGGGCTTGCAAGAAACAAGCTGCTATTTCTCTTTCTTCAGCAGAAGCAAAGTATCGTGGTGCCGTAGAGGCTGGTAAGGAAGCCTTGTGGCTTCGTCAGATCCTATCAGAGTTTGCCTTTCAGCAGCAGCATCCAACTACACTTTGGTGTGATAATCAAAGTGCCATTCAACTTTGCAAAGATCTAGTTCAGCATCAGCGCAGCAAACACATTGAACTACATATGCACTTCATCAGAAAGCTCATTCATGACCATGTTCTTGAAGTGCAATATTGTTCAACAAATGATCAAGTTGCAGACATCTTCACAAAGGCTATCACAGAGGCGAAGTTCACTAAACTTCGATTTATGGTTGGAGTTCAGGAAGTTGTCACTAAGGGGGGATAGGCTCTAGTGCCTCCTTCCTTCTCCTATTGTGTCATATTTGTAAATCCTTCAATCCTATCCCAAGTTGTTCTTAAGGGGGGATGTTAGGATATTCCGACAC